>SKCR01027082.1:0-67104 GCA_019454045.1 Zanthoxylum bungeanum | reverse complement strand
GGTTGAGCAATTTTATTCAAAAACACTTGTAACTTGTATTCGAGAGAGAAGAACCCCGGGCTAGAGAAAAAAAAGAGGTCGGTCAGACCCGAGCCAGTAATAGAAGCACGTTAAATCATTTGTTCATCTGTGTGTATTCTGTTTTTTTCCAAGTTTGCATTTAGTTCCCAATAAACCAAACAAATTCACAGTTGAGCACTACAAGAAAATAGATCTTTAGCGTCGAATAAAAATTTTGACTTGAAAGCTTGGTCGAGGAAGGTATTTAGCGTCGAAAATAAATTTCGACGCTAAAAATATATCTTTAGCGACGAAAATATTGGTCGCTAAAAGTACTTATCTTTAGCGTCGAAATTCATTTTCACTTTCATTTGTTCTTCATTTTCTTCACCATCTTCATTTTCATAATGTCTTCATTTTCATATTTCCCTAAAAAAAAAATTAAAAAAATTAAAATATTGGATGTTAATATAAAACATAAAAAACGAAACAAAACATATAAGGAAAAATAAAATTTAGAGAGAAAATAAGAATATGAGAGAAAGAAAGTAAGAATAAGAGAAATGAAAGAGCAAATGAATTTATAAGGAAAAAATAACCTTTAGCGACGAAATAGGCTTTTGTCTCTAAATGTCATCAAATAGCGGGAATATTTTCCGCCAAAATTTTGATTTTAGCGTCGAAATTTTTGACTTTTAGCGTCGAAAATTCGTCGCTAAATATCAAAAAATTTAAATCTAATTTTATTACGCGATAAATTCAAATTTTATAAGGAGTGAATTCGAAAAATTTAAATTTACCCTTTAGCTTCGAAATATTTGACTTTTAGCGTCGAAACATTCGTCGCAAATGATCAAAAATTTAAATTTAATTTTTTGGCGAAAAGTTCAAATTTTTGAAGGCGGAAAATCGAAAAATTTAAATTTACCCTTTAGCGTCGAAATTTAAATTTCGACATTAAAAAGTAAACGTTTAGCGTCGAATGTAAATTTCGACGCTAAAGGTTAGAACATTTACCATTTAGCGTCAAACAACTATTTCGACGCTAAATGTGTGGCTTTTAGCGTCCAAATAGATTTTCGACGCTAAAGGTTTACCTTTTAGGGTCGAATTTCAATTTCAACACTAAAGGGTTTATTAGCGACGAAAAAAATTTCGCGCTAAAAGTTTGGACGCTAAAGGTCCATTTTCTTATAGTGGAGTGAAGTTTGTTTCGAGGAGTGATTTTTCCCGAATTACTCATGCAACGAAAAACAGCTGTCAATAAATTAAGTGAAAGTATACTTTCAAAAGAAAAAAAAGACATTTTTTTTTAATCTCTGTAGCTTGGTGATGGAAATTTCTTACACAAAGCAAACGAATATTCTTAGCAAAAAGAGAACACTAATTTTGGTACATAACATTCCCGGGGAGTTGTAGGTATGCTCGAAAAGGAATCTCTTACTAATTAATGACATAAAGATTGATTGCAGGAAAATGGTGTCTGTCTCTTTCAATGAACCCAATGTATTTCTGCTTCCTGGATCTTACTGAAAATTGAACATAACGCAGAAATTTCTACAATAAATAGCACCAATTTGGCTTGTCCTCCCCTTTAACCACATCAATTAATAATTTCACTTGAGATTCGATTATTGGTTTTGGTTTTCAAAAGAGATAATATTATAATTTATTCAAATCGGTCTATACAAGTTAAAATTATTTCGGTGCCTAGTTTTGATCTAGATGTAACACCTTTGCCCGCACCCACCTTTCACCTAACATTAATCAACTCGCTAATTTTGATCTCTAATTATTTGTTCAATTGTCTAATTATGATTAACAGCTTGAGAAAATCATGATTTGATATTAACAAACAGGAGCAGCAGATGCTCTCTATGTACCCAATAATTTAGGGTGTTAATGTATGTAATACAAAAATTTTGACGACTCTAAAAGAAAAAATAATATGGACAAAAATTTATGTTTTTTTCGTAAGATAAAATATTTGTTCGTATATATATAATTTTTTTATAATGCGGATGTCTGCAAAAAGTTTTTGTACGGATGCAAGGCAAAAAACTAGTATTTTATCGTGTAAATTTTTAATTTTTTTTTTACATGATAAAGTACTAGTAGCATGCACAAAGGAATGACTATATATATATATGTATATATTTCATTTTTATGAAACTTTTTTAGTTTGTTTTGAGATCTATATGTTTGGAATCTTATTTTGTGTGTACGGAATATTATTATTAATCAAGCTATAGTTACATTTAAGAATATTAATCATAAACTTATGTCCTGAGGGGACTTTTATATTTTGAACTTATTAAACTATTTGAGTTTAAGGCAGTTTACTAACTTAAATTATTTTTTATTATTTTTTTAAACTTGAATTGTGCTATGATCTGAAAATTGATGAATGATTAGGGAGACAGATTTATGTTAATTTAACAGTGTATATATTGTTTTATCCTGTCACTATTTAGAGCCAAATTTTTATATAAGTGAGCCTATACGACCTGATCACATGATAAATAATAGACAAAAAAAAAAAAAAAAAAAAACGGACACGTACATGTTGGGAATGATATGAAAAATATATAATCAGTTAATAATATTAGTCTTGAACCAACCCTAAACTCTTAAGCTAGTATTTGAATATTAGTTAATTAGACATGTGGACTTCTATAACTAATATTTGCTCATTTATATTCTGCTTCCATAATAGTTAATTAGACATGTGCATTCTTCAATTTCTTTGCATTTGATCAAACGAATCACGTGGTACTCCAAAAGCGCCTGATCAAGGACGTTATAATTATAATATAATTAACGCTTAAATTTGTAACGTATGCTTTAAGTGCGGGTATATATTACAGAATTAAACACAATAATTTAATACAAGTCCTAATTATAGTTTCGTGGATTAATAAAATCATCAAACATCCTTTAAGTCTAATAATTATAAATGAATACAAATAAACGCTCCAACAATTTTATTTATGAAGTGGAAAACTCGTGCGAGTAAAAAACCACTCCAGGTATCTAGGTTACCATCCAATATCCACTATAACGAGAAAACTTATAGTGATGGTATAAGACATATGACAGCAACTCCGCCGACTCTAATACTTCTAGACTGTAATAACTCGAAGAACTCATCCGGATCGCACCGAGCAGCCTTCTTAGTGGATCGACCATGCAAACTCGAAATGTCGGAATTTTGACTGTCAATTTTCCTCCTTTAGAACTCTTAAGGCTTAGGAAATTGAGTTAAGGTTGTATTTTTGTGCTGATGGTTACCAAAGAACAATCTTATCATACCAAAAAAGGCAATGAAATCAATGAAGAATTCTAGGTTGATTGTCAAGAAGGAAGAAACAAAGTATATGGTGGCTCTCAAAATAGTGTTTCTTCCCTTGAGTAAAGTGGTTAAGTGTTTGTTTAAATATGTAAGGTAAAAATATATTTTTCCTTGTGCAAAACTAGCTTAAAACGCGTCCAAAAAAACTTACTTACGCACGAGCTTTGGAATGCCCTTCAAACGCTCCTCAAACACAAATTTTCTACCTCCGGGCGTTAGAACGCTCAAACGAACGCAACACGAACGCACGTCGCGGACATGTTTTGAGGTATAACTTAAAACACTTGTAACTTTCTCGTCCTTGGGCCAAATCATGCGTTCTTTATTAGTACGCGATCATCTTCAAGTCTACTTTCCAATGACACTGATCTCATGTCAATTGGAACTCTAAATCTTCTAGAATATCTAAAAGAGTGAACATCGTTATGATATCTATATCTGATGTTGTCCAAATATTTGTCCAATTATTTTGAAATCTTCAATCCTTATTATAATTCAATTGAAATTATTTATTACGAAAGTTGCAAAAATATACGGGGATATTATAAAGACAAGTGAGAGACTGGAATAAAGCGTTATTAAGAAACTGGTAATTGAAAAGATAATAATATACTGAAATTGAATATGTTATAATTGTAGAGGAAATTGAAGACGTAAAGGGCTACAGTACCATATTTGAAAATTATAAGGATTTGCTTGAAATTGAATTGATTGATTTGGTTGATTTTTGGATTGATTTGGTTGTCCTCTTGCTCTGATCTACTTTCTTGAACTTATATGCTCTAAAATAAACTCATTAACTCTCCCATTATTTCACTTTATCACTTCCTGTTATTTCAGGAAAATTGTGTACATGAAGAATAATTTTATTTTATTTATTTATTTATTTTCTTAGGAAATAGCTCATGAGCCTACTTCCTCCTCTAAGTTTAATTTCCTGAATTATTTTAATTGTTCTAACCTTTATTTTATAGAGGAATTGGCTCATGAGATATTTTAAATTCCTAAGCTATTTCAATTTCCTGGGCTATTTTAATTAGGCTGGACTTTTTTTTTTATATTTTGATGCAAATAATATCCCCGTATATTTTTGGCTCAATGACCAATTTGCATGTATTTAAGATCACCTTCTCCTTCCTAAACCTCACTCTTCTTCTTCATTTATTTCAATAGAATATAAAGCCCCAGTTCGCACCTTATTAATCCTAGAATTTGGAATTGTTAAATTGGCTTTAAATGGGTTGTTAGCATGTGTTTTTAGAAAGCCATATGATGATATTATTATGGATTGAGGCTTGTGTATGTGAATGTATTGAAGGGGGAGTTGAATGTGCTTCTTGTATGTTGTTGATAAATTGGTACATAAATTGGGATTGGAAATGCCTCTTGAGAATGCATAGTATAGTTAAAGCGGTGTTTCTATAAATGTTTTAGTGTGGGAAGTGTGGTGAAGCAAGTTAAGCTTAAAAAGGTTTATTTTAGGCCCTGATTATGGCCTCGCATCGCGACGCGTTCTGGAAAAAAAAACCCCAATATGGTTCTATCTTATGCGCGTCGTGACGCGAGTGGACTTGCGTCGCGACACTAACCAAAATCAGCTTTCTGTTTCGGCCTTCTCCAGGTCGCATCGCTACGCGTGGCCATTTTCTAGGATATTTTTTTTACCAATTCAGTTTCAACTCAGGATATTAGAGACCACCCGAAAGACTTCATATCATCATATATACGCGTAAATTACCATGAAATAATTGAAAAACCCTTGTAGCAATAATAGTTTCGAAATGTATTCTACGATATGCATTCTAACCAAGTTGCCCATTAAAGGTTATCGCATGAACCAAAAATCTTTTCGTCGCAGTGACATTGCGCCAGCAGAATTCCGAACCAGTGAGTGGACACTACCCTTTTAAATTAACTTTCATTTTGTTATTTTTATATATCAGACTTATTTTTACGCTTTAGGGTGTTAGATTATTTATTATTATTATTATTATTACAGTCATTTCATAAAAGTTTATGATCTGAGCTTTATATTGAGAAATGAACGTTTTCAGAAAATGGTTTATGTTTTTCGAGGTATGGGGAAAAACCCACCTCATCGTGCAACTTGATACAGTCATGGAATTGACGGATAACATGTGCACATGTAGAGGACTGGGGGGACGGCGATACGTAACTCCCCCAGATCCTAGTTCAGGACTAGGGATGACAGATGTCCCAAGATCCTAGTTTCAGAGCTTGGAGGGTAGCATAGATTCGCATCCCCAGTTCTAGTTCAGTGGCTTGGGGGACGGCGATACGTAATGCCCAAGACCACTAGTTTCAGGGACAAGAGTGGCATGCTTTGGGGGACGACGATTCGTAACGCCCCAAAGTCATGGATTTGCATTCCTGGCTCTAGTTAGGCGTATAGGGGGACGACGATACGTAATACCCCCATAAGTCAGGTTTTTCAGATATAGAGACCAGTTTTTTTTAGAAATAGTTTTCAGATACAATTTTCAGAAAAAAAAATTCCAGAGAAACGTTTTATAGAAATAAAGTTTTTCAGAGAATGCAGTTTATAAGAGATTTCACGAAAAGCATGTTTTAGAAAAGTTTTCCAGAAAGAAAGAAGTCATTTTCAGTTCATGAAAGAGACTTTCAGAAAAGATAAGTTTTACAAAAGAGTTTTCGGAAAATATCTTTAGAAAGTGTTCAGAGTTTTCAGACCATAAAAGAGTTTTTCATATTAAGCTATTTTCCGAACTCTGGTTTTAAAACCAAACATTTTCATAACAATATTTCAGTTTTCATTTTAAATCGTCCACTCACTTAGATTGTTCAAACGATCTAACCCCATTCCAGTGTTTTGTTTTGCAGGTAGTTCTGGAGGACGAGCTCGAGGGGACGGATACTGATAGCAGTCACTAGTGGTTTAGTCCACCAGGTCAAGTTAGAGATAAAGTCCAGTTCAGCTAGAGTCAGGAAATGACATGTAATATACATCTTGTATAGTAATGATTTCTTATATATTGCATTGTAGTAATCATTGTCAGAGTTGCAATATGTATCAAAATATAGTATTTAGTATTAAAAGTGTTATGCATTCATGATTGATGAGTTGGGCAATAGCCCCATGTATGAGTTTATAAGTAAGATAAGAATAACAGATGTCAGAAGTCAAAGGCTCAGGGAAATAGTACGGCCTATTCCCTTCCGGTGACATCTCCCAGATCGGGGATGTTACAAAGATTCATCCTTGGTGACCGTAAGAAGTCCGACAAAAGTTCATCCTAATAAATGGAAAGAACTTGGGAGGCAGATTACCCAAGAAAAGAGTAAGGAAGTTTTCAAGGATATAAAGTAGAGAACCCAATATAGCCCAAAGATCAAGGCAAGTCAGCGCGAGGCTTACAAGACTAGTAGGAGTCCACAAGATAGACCAAATGCAGTAGAACCTTCAGATCAATCCAAGTCATTAGAAATTTGTGGAAGTATAAAGAATAAGACCCGAGAGGTTTGAGATATTTAGGAAGTGACAAGAGTACCAGTATAGACAGTAGAACAGAGTGCCAAAGTCGAGATTTATAGCAAGAATAGAGAGCGGAGATTTCAGAAATAGTTAGGAGAACGAACCACCGCCAGCCTCAGTAGTAAAGCGTAGAGTAAAGAAATAGGATATCCAAATGGTAAGAGGGACGCGAGAAGTAACAAGGAAATTCAGTACATTCAAACACAAAGATAACATAACGAGGAGATAGTATTGTAGGAAATTGATAATAATTATGGGACCCAAAGACATGGAATAGTCGACCAGGTGTTAGTGTTCCTAGAACATGCCAAGATCACTAAGATGATTTGTTGTGTGAAATAATCAAAGACAAGTTGCGGAAAAACTTACTTTGATCGGTTGAGATTTTGAAAATTTCATGGATGTAATGGAGATCCAAGTCTTTGTAGAGTGTTTCCAACACTTGGGTGAGTTTCCCTATCACCTTTAGTTGACTCCTTATGTGCTAGCAAGTGTTAGGGATATGCCCTATACCCAACTTGTGGATGGGCTATATGTACATATATTTGTAATATTTTCATTAATTAATAAAATTGCAATCTTTATTATACGTGTCTTACATAACTTATATAAATCATCAACACTGTAATAAAGCCATTGGAGTAATAAGACGATGGCTTCCACGCCTTATGAGAATCATTACTCTTAAATGTTCATAGTCATAGTTTTGTGAATAATCTGGGCGTTCACAAAGCGGAGAGACTAGCATGATGATATGATCTGCCCTTAAGTGGGTAGTCGATCTTATAGGCTACTAGCGGAGATCCGTCCGCTTGGTGTATCATATGGATGCATGAGTTGCTCGTGTCCATCGAACTGACCGTCGAAAGTTTTCATATTAAGTGTTTATCCCATGTGTCTGTGAGAACTTTCATGTATCGATTATATGACTAGTCTTTTGACTTGAGGTCTTTACAATCTTATGTGTGGATCAAATAACTTTGACATTCTCCTTCCCCGGTTCAAAAGATCCGTTCATAAGGGTATGAATGGGTCATTTTTTGAAACACATGAAGTTTGTAAAGATACAACAGAGAATCGCCACTCTCTCGGATAATATTTTCTTATAAGAGTAGTATTCCAGTTCGTGGGTTGATATGTGTGATCAGTGCTTGAGACTGTGGCCACAGCGGAAGAATCATGTGAGATTCTTGGGTTAGCACGATTCATGACACTATCAACATCATACATTTGACCATATGGGTAGACACTTTCCGTACCCTAGGTCAATAAGTGGGGATACAATGAGGCGAGAGACCTTATCATATGTAAATCGCATACATAATGGGTATTTATATCTTTCCTTCTCATTTGGGGGCCTTGGCATGTTGCTAGATGTCAACCTTGGTCATTGAAATCTAACGACTATCTTATCAGAGGATAATTTATGTTCGATTAAATTATCATGATTCATTTCATGTCCAACTTAAGGGGAACCCAAAAGGTCACACACAACAAAGTCGAAATCAATGGTTAACAGTGCACAGTACAAATATAACAGCATATATGATTGTTGTAGGAATTGTTCATAAATGGTTCAATGTGTTTAATTATTGAACAGATTATTTATGAGATTCCATAGTGGCCTAGGGATTGGTGAATGACGATATGGGCACTTTGGGAATTGGAATAAAAAAATTACTATTCATGTGAATAGTAAATTTTTTTGTTATTTGTTTTGAATTCCAATTCGGCCCAAACTCTTATTAGGGTTTTATAATATCATTAAAACACTAAATTACGATCCAATGGCTAAGATTAAATTAGTTTTTTTCCCACATCGAATTCTTAATTAATTTTGTTGTCTTTGGAGCACTATATAAACCCAAAGAATTCTTCATAAATTTTTACACCAAAACCTTTCATATCTTGGGTTTATATAAGTGAGAAACTCTAAAGTTTAAGAGTAAGCCACTGATTTTAAGGATCCTTAAGTCTAATTGACTAGAGGAACCTCGAGTTAAAAGTTTTGAGGTATTTGCATTGGCTAGCACCAAGGGCAAAATACCCGTGCACTCAAGGCATAGTCTTGCCGTTGAGTTTTGGCTTTGGTGTGTGCACCTTTAGAGGCCACACACTTGGGTGGTTCTTTGGAACGTGGAAGAGCTTGCTGAGTTCGAGAAAAGCTTGTAAATTGGAGGGAGGACTGGAGGAGTCTTTGATTCAAGTAAGTCTTTATCAGGCGTAGTATACGATATGACTGAAGTGATACTTCCATCTTGACATCACACCCAATATACTACGATTCTCAGTATACCCAGAAGAGGCGTACACAGAACCTTTTAAAGCCCCGGATGACCAAAACCAAAGTATACTGATTGTCGCAAGTATTAGCGATGCAAGTCTCAGGTTAAGACCAAATACACCTACCCTGATTCTGATTCCCATAGACATATAGTCATACTACCAATGGGACTCTGATGGGTCTATCCAGAGCGAAGTTGTTCCTGATCCAACGGCTAACAGAACCTCCTATCACACTTGCATAAGTATCCAATACTTAAATATATGAGAACTATGTCGTTAAGCTTCCATAACGCGCACAAGTGTAATACTAGTGTATTCCTCATTATCGATGTCCAGTCTTGATAATACTACGACTAGGGATATTTAATGATTAAACCTTCGTGGATTAATACTGTCTCATATCTTATTAATCCGGTACTAATCATATGGACTTTTATCATTTATATATCCAGGTAATCCAATTACAAATGATAAAAGAGCAATTTCCTTTGTCACATAGTTAATTTTATATAAGAACACCATGTCCTTTACAAAATAGTGATGCTATGGGTCATAGTTGTCCAACAATCTCCCACTTGGCCTATAGCCAATCACTCAAGTGTCTTACACCTGAACTATGTACGGGTCGCTCATGCTTATGTTGAGATATCGCTTTCGTCAGTGGATTTACAAGGTTATCATATGATGTGATTTATTAGATCATCACATCGCCATGATGTATGATCTCACGAATCAGATAAAACCGTCGAAGTACATACTTGGATAATTGATGAGACCGTAATTCTTTAGCTTGTGCTCTAGCCTAGCTCGGCTGCTAACAGAACTACTTCTAATTCAATTAGGAATTTTCATAGATCCAAAATGATTCTTTTGATGCCTCAGCCGTAGTAATATATTTTTCTTTGTCGTTGAATCGATAATAGTATCTTGCTTGGAAGATTTCCAGCTCATTATTCCGTTGTTCAAACAAAATATGTACCCTTATTGCGACTTACAGTCGTCTTTATCGGTTAGGAAACTTGCATCGGTGAACCCAATCACTTCAAGTTCTCCTTCTCCATGTATTAAGAATGCATACTTAGTTCGTCTAAGATACTTAAGGATGTTCTTAACATCAATCCAGTGACCATCACCTGGATCGGTCTGATTGTGACTCCATATGCTCAAAGCATATAAGACACCAGGTCGTGTACATGTTTTTCACAGTATGAGTTCTCGGAGAGTGCCAACAACTTTTAGATCTATCCAGTAGATCCTTATTCCTATAATAAAGGTTGCATCTCCCAAGTATTCCATGGAGAATTTTAATGAAAGCCAAGCTTTCACCGATTGTTAATATGGGAATGTCATTGCTAAGAAGCAATACATCATCAACGAATAAGACAATCATTGTCAGTGCGCTCCCACTAACCTTCTTATATACACAAGAATCATCATCGTTTTGAATGAAATCATATACCATTATGATCTCATCTAAATGTTGGTACCAAGAACATAATGTTTGCTTCAATCCATAAATGGATCGAGTTAACTTGCAAACCTTGTTTGCATGTTTTGGTGCAAAAAAACCGTCAGGGTGTTATATAAAACATCCTCCAAAAGATTTCCGTTAAGGAAAGCATTTTTGACGTTCAGTTGCCATATTTCATAAACGAAATATGCAGCACTTGCAAGCATTATCCGAATGGATTTAATCATGGCAACGGGTAAAAGGTTTCATCGTAATCGACACCATGTTGATGACGATACCCTTTCGCTATAAGCCTAGCTTTGTACGTTTATATGTTGCCATCTATGTTTGTCTTCACCATGAAGACCCATTTTCTACCTATAGGCACAATGTCTTCTGGTACATCAACCAATGTCCAAACTTGGTTGGTATACATGGAATCCATTTCGGACTTCATTACACTTTGCCATAAATCGGAGTCGATACCTTGTATCATTTCCTTATACGTAGTCCGTTCGTCTTCCTCAATAAGATTGACATCTACATGAGGTGAGATCAGAAATCCATACCTCTTAGGTTGTTTCCTGACTCTCTCCGACCTACGCGGTTCTTGTGTATTAGAAGATTGTGGTACAGATTCATCCCTGATGAACTGTTCGTGTTCCGTAACGGGATCAGTGCCAGGAACAGTATTACTCCGATTTTCATCGAGTTCTACTTTCCTCCCACTTACCACTGCATTTAGGTATTCCTCTTTCAAGGAAACTCGCATGGAGAGCAATAAATTTATTTGTTCTCTTGTGAGTTGTAAAGGTAATATCCTTTGGTTTCTCTAGGATAACCAATTACAAATAGGCACTAATCCGATTTGGGTTCTAGTTCGGTACCATCAAAACATTTGCCCAACATTCCCAAATCTTCAGGAATGTGAAACCCGGTTTCTTTCCTGTCTATATTTTATATGGATTCTGTCTAACAAACTTTGACGGAACCTTATTAAAATAAGTATTGCATTGTTCAATGCCTATCCCGTGAAGGAAATTGGTAGCTCAGTGTGAGTTATTATTAACCTAACCATGTCCAACAAAGTCCGGTTTCTTCATTCGGACACACCAATGAATTGAGGTGTTCCGGGTGGAGTCCATTATGAAAGAATACCATACTCTTTCAAGTAATCGAGAAACTTATTGTTCAATTATTTTCCATTACGGTCCAACCGTAATATCTTAATACTTTTGCCCGTCTGTTTTTCTACTTCGTGTCGAAACTCTTTGAATTTTATCAAAAGTTTCCGATTTGTGTTTCATAAGATACACATAACCATAACGCGATGCAACATCCATAAAGGTTACGAAGTATTCATAACCACCTCTAGCCTAGCTAGACATGGGCCCACATTCGTCACCATGAACGAGGGGTAAACAGCTCGGTGGCACGTACACCCTTTACCGCTAAAAGGTGTTTTAAGCACTTTGCCTAATAAAAAAGATTCGTAGACGTCATATGATTTAGGATCAAATCTGTCTACAGTATCCATTCCTCAAAAGAGTGGATATAGGAGTCTTGTTAATGTGTCCCACACAACAATGCCACAAATAAGTCTCATCTGATTTACTCAGTTTGAGATTTTTGTTTGTCATGTTATATGTTTGAGATTCATTTATATTCGAAATATAAATACCGTTATTCACATCTAATGTGTTTATCTTAATATCATCTTTATAAACAAAACATCTGGTGTTCTGGAACATAAAGGTATACCCGCAATGAGTTAAACTAGATATAGAGATAATGTTTCTAGTCAAACTAGGTTCATTATAACAGTTTCCTAGTTTAAGTACATGCCCAAAGGGCAGTTCCAAAACTTAGGTTCCCATAGCCAAAACAGCGACTCTCGTCCCATTTCTGACTCACAGGTCGATCTCATCTGAAGCCAGTCTCCTGCTAATCAGCAGATCTCACACATCAGTACATATGTATATACTACATCCAGTATTAAAAATCCAATTTTAAAACCAGTAGTGGACATGTTTATAACAAACATACCTGAAGTCGGTGCCTTGCCCGTCTTCACATCCTTCATGTCTACCTTGTCCATACGGCAGTCACGCTTCCAGTGACCCCGTTTGCCACATTTTAGGCAGACACCTTGGGATATGTCATTTGTCTTCCTAGAAGACTGTGATGATTTTGCCTTTGCCCATTTTCTTCACACCCCTAGAAGCCTTCAGCCAAGCCTTGGCCTTATGGGATGTCGAAGTAAGATGCGCCTTGCGCTTCTTGCCCTTTTGGAAGCTCTGGCTTTGCTTCCTTGAGCATAGCCATTAACTCTCCAAGAGTTTTCTCTTGGTTGAAGATGAACCCGCCCCAGCTTTCGGGCAGAGACTATAAGATCAAATCTATGGAAGTCTCGGCCTCGTAGGTAATGCCCAGCTAACCTAGCTATTCGATGTCAGCAATCATCTGCGACGCCTAGTGCTCGACAGATGTACCTTTTGACATACGCGAGTGAAAGAGCTTCCTTTTGTAATTCGTACTTCTAAGATCTAAGGTTAGATCTATGAAGATCCTTTAATTTTAACATCATACTATAAGGATCTAATCCTTTGTTCTGACAACGAAATTGAGGAGTCATTGCGGCAAGCAAAACAGATTGAGCACTAAATTTATCATCACGATGAGTCTTCCAAAGCTCATGCTCTACTATTTGTTCAACTTCGGGCTCAGGCCCGAGAGGTCGCTCAATAAAATAGAGTAACTTCTCGGCTCTCAGGGCTATTTTGAGATTCATTTCCCAATCTGGAATATTGTGCCGTTAAAGATATTTTCACCTATGATTATGTCCTTTGATGCTAATATTTCCAGTTATATTGATTGCTATAGTCCAACTATCCAATCATTGATTTCGGGTACAATCAAATGTAATGATTACTATAGTCCAATTGTATAATCAACTATAAATGATCGGTTACATTCAAATGTAATGATTATTATAGTCCAACTATATAACCAACTACAAATGAAGTAGTGTGTTGTACAGTCTAACTGTTCAACGAAAGAAATAATAAATATTAGTCCAACTAATATATTTATAACAACGATAAATTAAAATAAAAGATCGCGTATTGGCAAGTATTTAAATGAAATTGCAAATTTAATATTTGCCTCCCACTATTTTTCAACGAGCCTCTAAGCCTCTGTGGAGTACTCTGGAAACCCAATTTCCTAGTGGGATGGGATCCCGTTAAATAACACACAACCTTGACTTTGGCCAACAAGCTGTATGAAACTTAACTAGGTAGATCTCTAAGATCAATTGGATCTCATCCAATTCCTAGATCCAGTAGGTGGGCCTCCAAGTCCGAAACATATATCCAATATATGTAAAATATCCAATATATTTCCTAACCTTTTTCCTCTGAATCAACTAAGCATTGGCTTTGGCTCAACAAGCTTAATGATTCCAGTTAAGCAGAACCCATTGACAGTGGGAAAGCTTCGTAATCGAGGTCGATGAACAAGAAGTGACCTTGACTTTGGCCAACAAGTCACAACTGCCCAAGACACGCGATATGTAACAAAGCTTACGTGGTTCAAACACATTCGCGATGGACAAAGGTCTTGACTTTGGCCAACAAACCAATGCCAATCTTGGACCTTGAGAGAGAACCACTCAATGGAAGGAAAAACGCTTATTGAATGAGGGTTTTTTTTTTGCGTAAATTGGCAACCAATTTATTATCTTTGATTAGGTCTCATCATACACTCTTAATCATGCATTCTAAAAGCATAATAAGGCACGAAATAAAATAATAATGATATACAAATGGATATATAACAAATTTTGTTCCTAGAACAAATCCCCCATTTCCTCTCTCCCACTAGCATTATTCTTACTTTTACCCAATTACATAATGCTTCTAAAGAAACCTCATTGACATTGAGGGGAATTGGTGAGAGGAGAAATACAATGAGAATAGAGATAATAGGTTGGACACGCAGTCCAATTTAATAAATTCTAAATTTATTACAAGAATTTCCAAAATTGCCTTCACCCTTCTAATATCCATCTGATATACATTATTCAAAATATACATCCATGTATTCACACAAAACATGTTATTCATGTTGGGTTTCTAGGTTAGTCCCAAGATCATTAAGCAATAGAAATCATGTGTGAATACAATAAGAAGTATGGCGGAATCATACTTACAAAGATCGGCTTTTGCGATACGACGAATAAAAAAATTCTTGGCACCTTCATTGAAGCTTTCGGCCATGGGTTCCTTGTTGTGCTCTCTAAATTCAGTCAAGCTCCAAGCTTGGGAATGGATTCCATGCTCAAGGGTTTGTTTCCCTATCACCTTTGGATGACTCTTCATGTGCTAGCATTGGAAAGATTTGCCACAAATCTTCCTTGTTTCTTCTTCTATGTCTCGGCCAAGCAAGAAAATGAGAAGAAAATTGGCTTCAAAAGCCGAGAGGGAGAGGAGGAAAAAATGGTTCCAAAACCGTGTGTGTGTTAAGAGAGAGAGAGAGTTTGTGTTGTGTATTTGGTTATTTTAATATCCAAAATTCAAATACCAAAAACAATTACCATTTTTCCAAAAAGGTACAAGACTTTTAAAGTCTTCCAACCACTCACATCACTCATGAATAGTGACTGGTTGTCAATCACTCAAAGTGACAAGACATCCATCATTTGATTGACAAGTGATGTGACGCGTGATGTGATTTATGGGTCGCACTTGAATTCGAAATGCGAGCGGGCCCGCAAATACTCCCGGGCTCGGGTTCGCTAATTCTGAATTAACGAATTTTCCATTGCGACGTAATTAAATCTAATTTAATTAAATAATTGTTCCTAGCAAAATTACTATTCACATCGCTAGTGAATTAATTATAAATTAACTCGTTTGCCCGAATTAAAATCTAATTTTAATTCCGCGTCGAAATCCAATTTCGTATAATATATCGAATATATTATTTTATCGATTAATTCCAAATTAATCATTCTCTCTCTTTAAATAATATTTTATCCCAGATAAAATATCTCTGTAATTAATCCCCGATTAATTTTCTCTCTCTTTTAATTAATCCCAGATTAATAAAGTGCGAGTCATACGTCATCGGTGAATCTTCGGGAAGCGACCCATGAGATCCCCAGATATGTTGGCAGTAAATCCGGTCGTCGGACTATCCGAACACGTACATACCTAGTACTACATTTTTACCGATTTACAAGACATGGTTGGCTTCTAGCAAAGCATCGTGCCTACCCAATTTTCCAGAAATATTCTTATAGGAATATGTGATCTATATCAGGCATAGTATACGTAGTATTACATATTACGATCCAGTATCGGATGTCACGTGCAAGGCCTGAGGCTGGAATTGTGTCTGCCCCGTACGAACCATATATCAGATCTCTGGTAACTAGTCTCTATAATCGGATAATCATGACCTAGTCATATTATCCCGATGACTGCAGTACAAAAGAGCACCAGTTCCGTATCCAACGTGATCATCATCTCCACTATGACTGGAGTGATACTTCCGTCTTGACATCACACCCAATATACTACGATTCTCAATATACCCAGAAGAGGCTACACAGAACCTGTTAAAGGCCTGGATGACCAAAACAAAAGTATATTGATTGTCGCAAGTATTAGCGGTGCAAGTCTCAGGTTAAGACTAAATACATCTACCCTGATTCGGACTTCCATAGACACATAGTCATACTACCAATGGAATTCCGAGGGGTCTATCCAGAGCGAAACTGTTTCCGTACCATCGGTAAACACAACCTCCTATTACACTTGCATGAGTATTCTATACCCAAATATATGAGAACTATGCCGTTATGCTCCCACAATGCGCACAAGTGTAATACTAGTCTTTTACGCATTATCGATGTCCAATCTCGATAATACTCTGACTAGGGATATTTAATGATTAAACCTTCGTGGATTGATACTGTCTCATATCATCTCAATCCGGAACTAATCATATGGACCTTTTATCATTTATACATCTAGGTAATCCAATTACAAATGATAAAAAGGCAATTCCTTTGTCACATAGTTAATTTATACAACAACACCATGATCTGTACAAATAGTGATGCTATGAGTCATAATTGTCCAACCATTATTGGGTTTCTAGGTTAGTCCCAAGATCATTAAGCAATAGAAATCATGTGTGAATACAATAAGAAGTATGGCTGAATCATACTTACAAAGATCGGCTTTTGCGATGCGACGAACAAAAAAATTCTTGGCACCTTCCTTGAAGCTTTCGGCCATGGGTTCCTTGTTGTGCTCTCTAAATTCAGTCAAGCTCCAAGCTTGGGAATGGATTCCATGCTCAAGGGTTTGTTTCCCTATCACCTTTGGATGACTCTTCATGTGCTAGCATTGGAAAGATTTGCCACAAATCTTCCTTGTTTCTTCTTCTATGTATCGGCCAAGCAAGAAAATAAGAAGAAAATTGGCTTCAAAAGCCGAGAGGGAGAGGAGGAAAAAATGGTTCCAAAACCATGTGTGTGTTAAGAGAGAGAGAGAGTTTGTGTTGTGTATTTGGTTATTTTAATTTCCAAAATTCAAATACCAAAAACAATTACCATTTTTCCAAAAAGGTACAAGACTTTTAAAGTCTTCCAACCACTCACATCACTAATGAATAATGACTGGTTGTCAATCACTCAAAGTGACGAGACATCCATCACTTGATTGACAAGTGATGTGACGTGTGATGTGACTTGTGGGCCACACTTGAATTCAAAATGCCAGTCGGCCCGCAAACACTCTCGGGATCGGGTTCGCTAATTCTGAATTAACAAATTTTCTGTTGCGACGTAATTAAATCTAATTTAATTAAATAATTATGCCTAGCAAAATTACTATTCACGTCGCTAGCGAATTAATTCTAAATTATCTCATTTGCCCGAATTAAAATCTAATTTTAATTCCGTGTCGAAATCTAATTTCGTATAATATATCGAATATATTATTTTATCGATTAATTCCAAATTAATCGTTCTCTCTCTTTAAATAATATTTTATCCCAGATAAAATATCTCCGTAATTAATCCCAGATTAATTTTCTCTCTCTTTTAATTAATCCCAGATTAATAAAGTGCGAGTCATACGTCATCGGTGAATCTTCGGGAAGCGACCCATGAGATCCCCGGATATGTTGGCAGTAAATCCGGTCGTCGGACTATCCGAACACGTACGTACCTAATACTACGTTTTTACCGATTTACAAGACATGGTTGGCTTCTAGCAAAGCACCGTGCCTACCCAATTCTCCAGAAATATTCTTAAAGGAATATGTAATCTATATCAGGCGTAGTATACATAGTATTGCGTATTACGATCCAGTATCGGATGTCACGTACAAGGTCTTGGGGATGGAATTATGTCTGCCCCGTACGAAGCACATATCGGATCTCTGGTAACTAGTCTCTATAATCGGATAATCATGACCTAGTCATATTATCCTGATGACTGCAGTACAAAAGAGCACCAGTTCCGTATCCTACGTGATCATCATCTCCACTATGACTGGATGGATACTTCCATCTTCACATCACACCCAATACACTACGATTCTCAATATACCCAGAAGAGGCGTACACAAAACCTGTTAAAGCCCTGGACGACCAAAACCAAAGTATATTGATTGTCGCAAGTATTAGCGGTGCAAGTATCAGGTTAAGACCAAATACACTTACCCTGATTATGACTTCCATAGACACATAGTCATACTACCAATGGAATTTTGAGGGGTCTATCCAGAGCGAAGCTGTTTCCATACCATCAGTAAACACAACCTCCTATTACACTTGCATGAGTATCCTATACCCAAATATATGAGAACTATGCCGTTATGCTCCCACAACGCTCAGAAGTGTAATACTAGTCTTTTACGCATTATCGATGTCCAATCTCGATAATACTCTGACTAGGGATATTTAATGATTAAACCTTCATGGATTGATACTGTCTCATATCATCTCAATCCAGAACTAATCATATGGACCTTTTATCATTTATACATCTAGGTAATCCAATTACAAATGATAAAGGGCAATTTCCTTTGACACATAGTTAATTTGTACAACAACACCATGATCTTTACAATAGTGATGCTATGGGTCATAATTGTCCAACAATTCAATAAATCTAATCTAATTAATTAATCTTTGAATTAATGACCATCCAATGTTCAAACAACGATTTGATTTGCGCGAGTCCAACTCGTTTAAGAATAAATTCTCAAAGTACGTATTCTTGAATTATATCGAACTATAATTTTAAATCTAATTTAAATTGTATCCAATAGTAATTCATATTTAATTCCAAATTAAATAATTACACTTTTAATAGTTCATTTTAGACTTGGATTCCAAATCCAATCTTCATGGGTCTCAAAGGTCCAATTAGTATCCAATACTATTTAATTAAAGTCCAATGGGCTTTTAATTAATTCTTTAGGGATGGGCTTTGGCCATTATGGATCAAACCCAAGATGCCAAGGCCCAATTAGGAATCACCCTATGCCAAAAATCAATTTAGGCCCATCAGGACCAATTAAATTATTTAAAGGCCCAATTGTCATATTTATACTTTATGGAAATGGTTTTAGTCCCAATTGGATCCAACCCAATTGTCCTAAACTAAACTTGGCCCAACCAAGCCCATTAAGCCCAATTACAACAAACAATTAAATTAATACATTATTCCAAATTACATATTAATCCAATTCAAGTGTAATTAACATAATTAATCAACTAATCTAATGTTTCCAAAATAATAATTAAATTAATTAATCATGCTCATCATTTCCAATTCATGTCCAACACAAATTGAAGTAAAATAATTCATCAAAACATGCTTATAGCTCACGGAAAAGGCATAGAAATTAACATGCAATTTGATTTCAATCCAATTAAATTAACATCTAACATACATTTCATGCCTACAGCACATCCAATTGTCTAATTTTCAAAAACATTTACCATGAGCATTCCTAGGGTATTATTCAGCCATAGTGGGAAATTGGGGATTTTTGATCTAATCATTTTTTCTTAATTCCAACAATGTACATATCCAATTCAACATCATATAAACATAACCCAACCATCAATTTAGGCAAATCAAGCTCCAAGCCAAAATCCCAAATTAAAGTATATGAACCCTAGATTTTCAAATCAAACTTAGGATGTTCTAATACCAATGTTAGTGTTCCTAGAACATGCCAAGATCACTAAAATGATTTGTTGTGTGAAATAATCAAGGACAAGTTGCGGAAAAACTTACTTTGATCGGTTGAGATTTCGTAAATTTCATGGATGTAATGGAGTTCCAAGTCTTTGTAGAGTGTTTCCAACACTTGGGTGAGTTTCCCTATCACCTTTAGTTGACTCCTTATGTGATAGCAAGAACAAAAATGAAAGAAATTTTTCCTTTCCAAAAGGTGAAGGTTCGGCCATGGAGAAGAAAAGGGAGAGAGAGAAGTTTTTTTTGTGTTTCTAAAACCCAATTGACCAAGTCAACTCACAAAAGTGTGTATATGCTTTTACCAAAAGCAAAGGCAAAAGTTTTGGAGGGAAAAAGGCATTAAATGCCCTCAACCACTTCCATCACTCAAGTAGACACTTGATGTAAGTTGGTGGGCCTCACTTTAAATTCAAATTTCAAGTGGGCTTGCTCAACACACTTCGGGCACAGGTTCGTTTAATTCGACTAAATAAATTTTCCGTCACGACGTAATCAAATCCAATTTAATTAAATAATAATGCCCAACAAAATTATTAAGGAAGTCGCTTACGAATTAATTCCAAAATAATTCGTTCGCTTGAATTAAAATCCAATTTTAATTCCGCATTCAAATCAAATTTCAATTAATATATCTAATATATTATTTTAGCCCAAATAAATAAATTAAATAGAAAAATCCAATTTAACTATTAAATTTATTTTACCGATTAATTCCAAATTAATCGCGTACTCTCTTCTAGTCGAATTAATCCTAGATTAATTCTTGACGCATATAATCCCAGATTAATTCTCTCTTTGATAATTAATCCCAGATTAATTATTTCCGTAATTAATCCCAGATTAATTTTCTCTTTTATAATTAATCCTAGATTAATTCTGTTCGAGTCAAATGTCATCGGTGAATCTTTGGGAAGCGACCCAAGAGATCCCTGGATATGTTGGCAGTGAATACTGTTGTGTTATAATGAACAAACCAAGATCATATTAAGCATGAAAGATGTGTAAATACGTAAAGAAGTAGCGGAAATACTTACATTGAACTGATTGGATGTAAGTGTAGAGTTCAAAACTTTCCTGTTTTGAAGTTGCTCCAAGCTCCTCCAAAGTTGTATGTTGAAGCTTCCAAGCTTGTAGTTTTAGATTCCAAACTCTAGGGAATGTTTCCCTATCACCTTTGTATGATCTAAAGTGTGCTAGCGCTTGGACAAATTTACAACAAATTTCTTCCTAGTGTTCTTGTAACTCTCGGCCAAGCCAATAATTTGAGAGAGGGAGTTCTTTTTCACGGAAAAGAGGGAGAGAGAGAAGTGAATGATAAAGTGTTGACTTGTTTTATTTTCCAAAACCAAAAATATGATATACCAAAATCCAATATTTGGTAAACGTCCATCACCTTTCACAATTGTGTGTCTTACAAGCCACCATCATTTCATCACTAACTTCCATCACCAAAAAGTGATGAGAATGACAAGTGATGTGACTTGTGATGTGACTTATGGGCCCCACTGGAATTCAAAATCCGAGTGGGCCTGCAAACATATTCCACGCTCGGGTTCGTTAATTCCGAATTAACGAATTTTCCGTTACGACGTAATTAAATCAAATTTAATTAAATAATTATGCCTAGCAAAATTACTATTAAAGTCGCTCGCGAATTAATTCTAAATTAATTCGTTCGCCCGAATTAAAATCCAATTTTAATTCCGTTATGAAATAATTTCATTTAATATATCGAATATATTATTTAATCGATTAATTCCGAATTATTCGTTTTCTCTCTTCTAATGGAATTTTATCCCAGAAAAAATCTTTCCGCAATTAATCCTAGATTAATTTTCTCTCTTATAATTAATCCTAGATTAATTATGTTCGAGTCATACGTCATCGGTGAATCTCGGGAAGCGACCCATGAGATCCCTAAATATGTTGGCAGTAAATTTGGTCGTCGGACTATTCGAACACGTGCGTACCCGGTACCACATTCTTACCTATTTACGAGACATGGTTGGCTTCTTGCAAAGCGCCGTGCCTACCCAATTCTCCAGAAATATTCTTTAAGGAATATAAAATCTATAACAGGCGTAGTATACGTAGTATACGTAGTATTGCGTATTACGATCCAGTATCTGATGTCACATGCAAGGCCTGAGGCTGGAATAGTGTCTGCCCCGTACGAAGCATAAATCGGAACACAAGCAACTAGTCTCTATAATCGGATAATCATGACCTTGTCATATTATCCCGATAGTTGCAACATAAAAGAGAGCCAGTTTTGTATCCCTGCGTGATCATCATCTCCATATGACTGAAGTGATAATTCCGTCTTGACATCACACCCAATACACTACGATTCTCAATAAACCCAAAAAAGGCGTACACAGAACCTGTTAAAGTCCCGGACGACCAAAAATAAATTGTATTGATTGTCGTATGTACTGGCGATGCAAGTCTCAGGTTAAGACCAAATACACTTACCTTGATGCGGATTCCCATAGACACATAGTCATACTACCAATGGGATTCCGCGGGGTCTATCCAGAGCGAAGCTGTTTCCGTACCATCGGCAAATACAACCTCCTATCACACTTGCATAAGTATCCAATACTTAAATATTTGAGAACTATGCCGTTATGCTCCCACAACGCGCACAGTGCAATACTAGTCTATTCCGCATTATCGATGTCCAGTCTCGATAATACTACGACTAGGGATATTTAATGATTAAACCTTTGTAGATTGATATTTTCTCATATCTTATAATCTGGAACTAATCATAAGGACTTTTATCATTTATATATATACAAGTAATCTAATTACAAAATGATAAAATAGCAATTTCCATTGTCACATAGTTAATTTGTAGAAAAACCACAATGTCTTTTACAAATAGTGACGCTATGGGTCATAATTGTCCAACAATCTCCCCATTGGCCTATAGCCAGTCACTCAAGCATCTAACACCTGAACTATGTACATGTTGCTCAAAATTTTACTGAGGAATAGCTTTCGTCAGCGGATCTGTATTGTTGTCCTCTGGTGCGATCTTCTTGATCTTCACATCACCACGATGTATGATCTCACGAATCAGATGGAAACGCCAAAGAACATGCTTGGATCGTTGATGAGACTGTGGTTCCTTAGCCTGCGCTATAGCCCCATTATTGTCACAATACAATGGAATGGGCTCAGCTGCTAAAGAAATTACTCATAATCCAATTAGGAATTTACGGATCCAAACTGCCTCTTTTGCTGCTTCAGCTGCAGCAATAAACTCCACTTCTGTTGTTGAATTGGCAACAGTCTCTTGCTTGGAAGATTTCCAGCTTACTGCTCCGTTGTTCAAATAAAATATGTACCCGGATTATGACTTACGGTCGTCTTTATCGGTTTGGAAACTTGCATCGGTATACCCAGTTACCTCAAGTTCTCCATCTCCATAGATTAAGAAAGCATCATTAGTTCGTCTAAGATACTTAAGGATATTCTTAACTGCCATCCAGTGACCATCACCTTGATCGGCCTGATAGCAACTACACATTTTCAAAACATAGGAGACATCAGGTCGCGTACATATCATGGCATACATGATCGGTCTGACTGCCAAAACGAATGGGATCTGACTCTTGTTGTCTCTCTCATCTTGAGTTTTAGAACAATCCTCTCTTAGACTATTCCATGTTGAATCTCTTCAACATTCTGTCAATATATGTGCTCTAGGAGAGTCCAATCAGCTTTCTAGATCTATCCTAGTAGATCTTTATTCCCAGAATAAAGGCTGCTTCTCCCAGATCTTTCATAGAGAATTTTAATGAAAGTCAAGCTTTCACCGATTGTAGCATGGTTATGTCATTGCCAATAAGCAATACATCATCAACGTAAAGGACAATGAATGTCAGTGCGCTCCCACTAACTTACTAACTTTATTATATACACAAGGATCATCCTCATTTTGAACGAAATCATATTTTTTATGATCTCATCAAAACATTGGTTCCAAGAACGCGATACTTGCTTCAATCCATAAATGGATCGATTTAACTTCCAAACCTAGTCTGCATGTTTTGGTACGACAAAACCTTAAGACTGTTGCATATAAACATCCTACAAAAGGTTTCTGTTAAGGAAAGTGGTTTTGACGTCCATCTGCCATATCTCGTAATCGAAATATGCAGCAATAGTAAGCACAATCCGAATGGATTTAATCATGGCAACATGTGAAAAGGTTTCGTCGTAATCGACACCATGTCATTGACGATACCCTTTCGCTACAAGCCTAGCTTTGTACGTTTGTATATTGCCATCAATGTTGGTCTTCTTCTTGAAGACCCATTTGCAACCAATAGGCTTTACGCCTTCTGGTGCATCAACCAGTGTCCAAACTTGGTTGGTGTACATGGAATCCATTTCGGACTTCATGGCATCTTGCCATAAACTGGAGTTGATACCTTGTATCGCTTCCTCATACGTAGCCGATTCTTCTTCCTCAATAAGATTAATATCCATATGAGGTGAGATAAGAAACCCATACCTTTTAGGTTGTTTTCTGACTCTCTCCGACCTACGCGGTTCTTGTGTATTCAAAGATTGTGGTACAGTCTCATCCCTGATGAACTGTTCATGTTCAGTTAAGGATTCTGTGCCAGGAACAGTATCACTCCGATTTTCATCGAGTTTTACTTTCCTCCCACTAACCACTGCATTTAGGAACCCCTTCTCAAGGAAAACCGCATGTAGAGCAACAAATACTTTGTTCTCTAGTGGGTGATAGAAGTAATATCCTTTGTTTTCCCTAGGATATCCTACAAATAGGCATTTATCTGATTTGGGTTCTTGTTTGGTACCTTCCAAACATTTGACGTATGCCCAGCAACCCCAAATCTTCAGGAATGAGAAACCCGGTTTCTTTCCTATCCATATCTCATACGGAGTCTGTTGAACAGACTTTGACGGAACCTTATTCAAAATAAGTATTGCACTGTTCAATGCATATCCCCAGAAGGAAATAGGTAGCTCTGTGCGACTCATCATACACATTACCATGTCTAACAAAGTTTGGTTTCTCCGTTCGAACACACCGTTTAATTGAAGTGTTCCGGAAGGAGTCTACTGTGAAAGAATACCATAGTCTTTCAAGTAATCGAGAAACTCATTGCTTAAGTATTCTATACCACGGTCCGACCGTAATATTTTAATACTTTTGCCGGTCTATTTTTCTACTTCATGTTGAAACTCTTTGAATTTCTCAAAGGTTTCCGACTTGTGTCTCATAAGATACACATAACCATAACACGATGCATCATCCGTAAAGGTTATGAAGTATTCATATCCACCTCTAGCCTGGCTAGACATGGGCCCACATACGTCACTATGAACGAGGGCTAACAGTTTGGTGGCACGTGCACCTTTACCGCTAAAAGGTGTTTTAGGCATTTTGCCTAATAAACAAGATTCGCAGACGTCATATGAATTTGGATCAAATCCGTTTAGTACCCACTCTTCGAAAGTGTGGATATGCGAGTCTTGTTAATGTGTCCCAGACGACAATGCCACATATAAGTTTCATATTTGTTACTTAGTTTAAGCCTTTTGTTTGTTACATTATATGTTTGAGATTGATTTATATTAAAAATATAAAGACCATTATTCACATCAGCACTGCATATCTCCATATCATTTTTGTACATAAAACACCCAGTGTTTCTAAAAACAAAAGTATAGCCACATTGGGCCAATAAAGATACATATATAATATTCCTAGTCAAACTAGGTACATAATAACAGTCTGAAAGATTAAGTACATGCCCCGAGGGCAGTTCCAAAATATAAGTCCCAACGGCCAAAACGGCAACTCTAGTCCCATTTCCAAGGCGGAGGTCAATCTCTCATGAGGCTAGTCTTCTACTAATCCGTAGATCATGAACATCAGTACATATATGAGTACCACAACCAGAATCAAAAATCCAATTTTTAAAACTAGAAGTAGACATGTTTATTTCTATAACAAACATACCTGAAGCCAGTGCCTTGTCCGCTTTGATTTCCTTCATGTTCGCCTTGTACTCACGGCAGTCACGCTTCCAGTTACCCCGTTTGCCACACTGCAATCATACATCTTGGGATTTATCCTTAGCCTCCCAGAAGACTTTGATGATTTGGCCTTGCCCTTCTTATTATTATTCTTCTTCTTTACACCTCCAGTTGCCTTCGGCCAAGCCTTGGGAGACTGAGATGTTGAAGCGAAGTGCACCTCGCGTTTTTTGCCCTTCAATAGATCTTTTTCTGCTTCACGCAACAATGCCATCAGCTCTCCAAGAGTATGGTCTTGTTTCATCATATTGTAGTTCATGATGAACTCGCTCTAGCTGTCAGGAAGAGACTGCAAGATCAAATCTATAGAAGTCTCAGCCTCAAAGGTTATGCCTAGCTGACCCAACTGTTCAATGTCAGCAATCATCTGTGACACATGGTGCTCAACAGATGTACCCTCTGACATTCGTGAGTGAAAGAGCTTCGTCTGTAATTCATACCTTTAAGATTTAAGGTTAGATCGATGAAGGTCCTTCAATTTTTCCATCATAGTATTGGGATCCAATCCATTGTTTTGGCGACGAAATTGAGGGGTCCTTGCAGCGAGCATGGCAGATTGAGCAGTTGAGTTTGTCATCGCTATGAGTCTTCTAAAGCTCAAGCTCAAGCGGCTGCTCATTTCCGGGCTTATGCCCGAGAGGTCTCTCTATCGTATAGAGCATCCTCTTAGCCCCCAGGATAATCCTGAGGTTCATATCCCAGTCAAGAAAGTTCGCGCCATTAAAGACATTTTTCGCCCATGATAATGTCTCTAACCCCGATCTTTCCAGTAATTTTAATTGCAATAGTCAAACTATTCATTTAACGATATTTGGGTACAGTCCAACTGTGACAAGAAAAAATAATAAAATATTAGTCCAACTAATAAATATATATAATTGACGAGCCTTTAACCCTCTGTTGAGTATTTGAACGAAATTGCAAATTCAATACTGGCCTCCCATTATTTTTAGGTGAGCCTATAACCCTCTGTTGAGTACTCGGGAAACCTAGTTTCATAGTGGGCTAGGATCCCGTTAAATAACACACAACCTTGACTTTGGCCAACAAGCTGTATGATATTTAACTAGGTAGATCTCTAAGATCAATTGGATCTCATCCAATTCCTAGATCTGGTAGGTGGACCTCCAAGTCCGAAACATATATACAATATATATGCCAATATATCCAACATATTTTCCTAACCTTTTCCTCTGAATCAACTAAGCCTTGGCTTTGGGTCAATAAGCTTAATAATTCCAGTTAAGCGGGACCCATTGACTTTGGAAAACTTCATAATCGATGTCGATGACCAAGAAGTGATCTTGACTTTGGCCAACAAATCACAACTTGGGCAAGACATACGATATGGAACAAAGCCTTCATGATTCAAACACATCCGCGATGGAAAAAGGTCTTGACTTTGGCCAACAAACCAATGCCAATCTTGGATATTGAGAATGAATCACTCAATAGAAGGAAAACGCTTAATATTTGATTGATGGTTTTTCACGTAATTGGCAACCAATTAATTATCTTTGATTAGGTCTAATCATACACCCTTAAACATGCATTCTAAAAGCATAATAAGGCGCGATAAATAATTTAATAATGATATGCGGATGGATATCTCACAAATTGTTCCTAGAACAAATCACTCCATTTCCTCTCCCCGGCTAGCACTATTCTAACTTCTACCTAATTACATAATACAATAAAGAAACCTCATTAACATTGAGGGGAATTGGTGAGAAGAGAATTACAAAGAATCGAGAGATAAAGGCTGGACAAGCAGGTCCAATTTAATAAATTCTAAATTTATTACAATAATTTCCAAAATTGCCCTCACCCATCTAATATCCATCCGATATACATTATTCATACAATACATCCATGTATTCACACAAAGCATTTTATTCAATCAATCTAATACAAATAATTATTCTTTGAATTAAGTGATCATCCAATGTTCAAACAATAATTTGATTTACGCGAGTCCAACTCGTTTAAGAATAAGTACTCAAAGTACGAATTCTTGAATTATATCGAACTATAATTTTAAATCCAATTTAATTTGTATTCAATACTAATTCTTTATTTAATTCTAAATTAAATAATTACACTTTTAATGTGCCTTTACGACTTAGATTCTAAATCTAATCTTAATGGGTCTCAAAGCCCAATTAACATCCAATATCAATTTAATTAAAGTCCAATGGGCTTTCAATTAATTTATTAAGGCATGGACTTTGGCAACCAAAGCCTAATAAGGAATCACCCTTTGCCACGAAATTAATTTTGGCCCATTCGGCCCAATTAATTATTTAAAGGCCCATTTATTATATTTGGACTTAATGGAATGGTTTTAGGCCCAATTTGGATCCAATCCAATTGTCCTAAACCAACTTGGCCCAACCAAGCCCATTAGGCCCAAATTCAACAATTTTAGCCCAATTCCAAATTAAGCCTAATTAATTAAATTCTAATATTCCAAATTTCACAATTTAATTAATTAAAGTGTATAGCCATAATTAATTATTTAAATTAACATTTCCAAAATACCAATTTAGATAATTAATCATGCTTCAATATTATCAATACATGTCCAACATTATTGAAACGAAATCAATTCATTAACATGCTTACTCATTTTCGGCAATTAGGGATTTTACTCATTAATTTTGATTTCAATCCAATTAAATCACAAATCAATATATCCAAACATTTTAAACACATCCAATGGTCTAAAAAATAAAAATCACCATGAGTTTAGGGTACCATGTCATTCGGCCAAGCCTAAATATTTGGGGAAAATTAATCCAATTAATTTTTCATAAAATTGATCAAGCATAACTCTAAGTTAACATTATCTAAGTGTTCTCAAACAAACAATTTGATTCAATCATGCTCAAATCAAAAATACCCAAATTTTAGATTAAGAACCCTAATTCAATTTCATGCTAAAATAGGCTCATGATACCATTGTTGTGTTCTAATGAACAAACCAAGATCATATTAAGCATGAAAGATGTGTAAATACGCAAAGAAGTAGCGAAAATACTTACATTGAACAGATTGGATGTAAGTGTAGAGTTCAAAACTTTCCTCTTTTGAAGTTGCTCCAAGCTCCTCCAAAGTTGTATGTTGAAGCTTCCAAGCTTGTAGTTTGAGATTCCAAACTCTAGGGAATGTTTCCCTATCACCTTTGTATGATCTAAAGTGTGCTAGCACTTGGAAAAATTTGCAACAAATTTCTTCCTAGTGTTCTTGTAACTCTCGGCCAAGCCAAGAATTTGAGAGAGGGAGTTCTTTTTCACGGCAAAGAGGGAGAGAGAGAAGTGAATGATGAAGTGTTGACTTGTTTTATTTTCCAAAAACAAAAATATGATATACCAAAATCCAATATTTGGTAAAAGTCCATCACCTTTCACAATTGTGTGTCTTACAAGCCACCATCATTTCATCACTAACTTCCATCACCAAAAAGTGATGAGAATGACAAGGGATGTGACTTGTGGGCCCCACTAGAATTCAAAATCCGAGTTCGTTAATTCCGAATTGATGAATTTTCCGTTGCGACGTAACTAAATCAAATTTAATTAAATAATTATGCCTATCAAATTTACTATTAAAGTCACTCGCGAATTAATTCTAAATTAATTCGTTCGCCCGAATTAAAATCCAATTTTAATCCCGTTATGAAATATAATTTCATTTAATATATCGAATATATTATTTAATCGATTAATTCCGAATTAATCATTTTCTCTCTTCTAATGGAATTTTATCCCAGATAAAATCTTTCCGCAATTAATCCTATATTAATTTTCTCTCTCTTATAATTAATCCTAGATTAATTATGTTCGAGTCATACGTCATCGGTGAATCTTCGGGAAGCGACCCATGAGATCCATGGATATGTTGGGAGTAAATCCGGTAGTCAGACTATCCGAACACGTGCGTACCCGGTACCACGTTCTTACCGATTTACGACACATGGTTGGCTTCTTGCAAAGCGCCGTGCCTACCCAATTCTCCAGAATTATTCTTTAAGGAATATATAATCTATAACAAGTGTATTATACATAGTATTACGTATTGCGATCCAGTATCTGATGTCACATGCAAGGCCTGGGGCTGGAATAGTGTCTGCCCCGTACGAAGCATATATCGGATCAAAAGCAACTAGTCTCTATAATCGGATAATCATGACCTTGTCATATTATCCCGATAGTTGCAACATAATAGAGAGCCAGTTCTGTATCCTTACGTGATCATCATCTCCATATGACTGAAATGATACTTCCGTCTTGACATCACACCCAATACACTACGATTCTCAATAAACCCAGAAGAGGCGTACACAGAACCTGTTAAAGTCCCGGACGACCAAAACCAAAGTGTATTGATTGTCGCAAGTACTAGCGATGCAAGTCTAAGGTTAAGACCAAATACACCTACCCTGATGTGGATTCCCATAGACACATAGTCTACTACTAATGGGATTCTGTGGGGTCTATCCAGAGCGAAGCTGTTTCCTTACCATCGGCAAACACAACCTCCTATCACACTTGCATAAATATCCAATACTTAAATATATGATAACTATGTCGTTATGCTCCCATAACGCGCACAAGTGCAATACTAGTCTATTCCACTTTATCGATGTCCAGTTCAATAATACTACGACTAGGGATATTTAATGATTAAACCTTTGTGGATTGATATTGTCTCATATCTTATAATCCGGAACTAATCATAAAGACTTTTATCTTTTATATATATACAAGTAATCTAATTACAAAATGATAAAATAGCAATTTCCATTGTCACATTGTTAATTTGTACAAAAACAACAATGTCTTTTACAAATAGTGACGCTGTGGGTTATAATTGTCCAACAAATACGGTCATCGGACTATCCGAACACGTGCGTACCCGGTACCACATTCTTACTGATTTACAAGGCATAGTTGGCTTCTAGCAAAGCACCGTGCCTACCCAATTCTCCAGAAATATTCTTTAAAGGAATATATAATCTTTATCAGGCGTAGTATACAAAGTATTGCATATTACGATCCAGTATCGGATGTCACATGCTAGGCCTGGGGCTGGAATTGTGTCTGCCCCGTACGAAGCATATATCGGATCACTGGCAACTAGTCTCTATAATCGGATAATCATGACCTAGTCATATTATCTCGATGACTGCAGTACTTAAGTGTACTAGTTTCGTATCCTATGTGATTATCATCTCCATATGACTGAAGTGATACTTCCATCTTGACACCACACCCAATACACTACCATTCTCAGTATACCCAGAAGAGGCATACACAGAACCTGTTAGAGCCCCGGACAACCAAAACCAAAGTATACTGAATGTCGCAAGTATTAGCGATGCAAGTCTCAGGTTAAGACCAAATACACCTACCCTGATTCGGACTCCCATAGACACATAGTCATACTACCAATGGGATTCCGAGGGGTCTATCCAGAGCGAAGCTGTTTCCGTACCATCGGTAAACAAAACCTCATATTACACTTGCATGAGTATCCAATACCCAAATATATGAGAACTATGCCGTAAAGCTTCCATAACGCACACAAGTGTAATACTAGCATATTCTGCATTATCGATGTCCAGTCTCGATAATACTACGACTAGGGATATTTAATGATTAAACCTTCGTGGATTAATACTCTCATATCTTATTAATCTGGTACTAATCATATGGACTTTTATCATTTATATATCCAGGTAATCCAATTACAAATGATAAAAGAACAATTTCCTTTGTCACATAGTTAATTTTATACAAGAACACCATGTCCTTTACAAAATAGTGATGTTATGGGTGATAATTGTCCAACACCAGGTTCCTGCAGAACGAATAACGACCTTTTCTTCTAGAAACCTCTATTCCAATATGCATATAGATATCTAACCAGGTTATCATCGAGCTTAAGTGTAAAATAGAAATACGTGTCTATAGATCCTTATGGAATGAAATGCTCACCCTTAAATTTAGAGCCTAGTTAAGAGAAGAACCAATAAAGAAGAGCAATTGAGAGATTATACAAATTGTGAGATGGTTAGACAACCAAATCGATGAGTTCAATGAAATATAGATAAGAAGTATCAAATAGAATAGTTTGAAGCCACTGTAAGTCGAACCAGATTTAGGAAACATTATGGAATTGAGAGTCCTTAAGGGAATAAAGGCTCTAGAGGAATTTCACAGAACATGTATTGTGATCGATAGTTGAAAGTAATCAGAAGTAAGTTAAAGAAAGTGAACCAGAGAGTTTTTAGCAGTACTGCCCTAGTGAAGGGAAAACATCATATGTATACACGAGAGTTCTAGGTTCATAGATAATTAGTATGTGCAACTAGATCACCGTAATCAGAAAGGCCTCAAGGTAAGTTCCCACCCTCCCAACCCTCGTTAAACAACAGCAATGAAGATAGACTTCAATGTTCATCTCAAGCTATTTCGAGAAGCAAGAGAATGCATAGTGGAAAGAGACCGAAACGTCAAAACCTTTAGGAATAGTACAAGAACTGATTAGAAAAGAAATAGCTCTAAGTGAGAGATCTATAAAAGAAGTTGTCTAGATGAAACAACATGACTATGGACATGTGAGAGGTGATATCTTGAAATAAGGAGAATGAGATATAGACTATAGAAATTTCAGTTGCATAACTTATCAGGAAAGAATACAAAAAGGTCAGCAAGCAAAAGGTTTAGAAGTGAAACTGTCAAGGTGCAATGACATCAGGAGAAAATGTTAAGTATTGACAGAAGTGTAATATAATATAGAACCCAAAAAATAAGTTTACTACAATATGGAAGATAATAATAAAGAAATACCCTAGCATGCAACCAGGTATAGAAAATGAGTTGATGTAAAGGAACAATAATCAGATTTATAGTAACAATGAAATCAAGGTACAAAAAAAAATAATATGAACTTTAACCAGGACCAAATGGCCATTTTGATGTTAATTAAGGAGGACCACTAGAAAACTACCTAGAAGCAATATTTTAAGTACTAACGTCATCGCTAGACAGTACCAGTAAGTTATGAAACTCTAAACCCCCTTAAATAAACATAGATATTGGAACTTGAAGAGAGAAGTTCATAAGCAGTTTGAGCTCAGCAAGGATAATATAGAGGGTTAAGCAGCTAAGAGATGAGAAATAATGTTAAGATCAAGTTAAACAAGTGCAGCTAAAGGAGTATTGAGTACAAGCATTGTTAATAATGACAATGACCACTCTTGTACTTGTAAATTTTCGATTCGAAAAGGGAGTATGGGAAGCCTAACCATGAGACACCAGTATCTCTAGTGAGAGTCAAAGGTACTAACTAATGAGAACTTGATCGAGTCAAGTAATTATTGAATAGAACTAAAGATCTAGAGAAAAGGATTTCCTTGGAGACAAAGGAGGTTGAGCACAACTAGAGGTTCATAAATAAGGTAGTTTAGGATAATTAGCGAAGATCTTGTGAAATGAAAACGAGGTAGTACCTCTTAGTAAAGAACTTAAGGGTTATTCACTGAAACCACGAATTCTGAAGCAGTTTACCCAAGTATGACAAAAGGTGCGATTCATGAATTAGATATTAAGAATAATAAAGAGTCTCATATGCTGACTAGGCCAATTGAATCCCCGATGATACATAATAGTTACAGTACAGTACGATGTTCATACAGACAAATTAGCTTTCAGCTCTAGCTAAGACTTCCAAGTCATGACATTCTATGCTCAACATGATCATCACATTATCCTGTGGTGTAATGATAGCACATGAAAAATCATCGGGAAGTGATATAGTACAGTGGATGAGATTAAGGCAGTGGGTATATAGTCAGATAAAGCTGGTGGTATATAAGGAACCCATAAATCATGTGATCTATGATAAGATCCCATGTTTAAATAGGATTTGAGGACGAATCCTATTTAAGGGGGGAGAATTTGTAACGACCAGAAATTCCGACTACCATTATATCATGGGACGAGTGTTACATAATATAAATTATTTTTGAGCACATATAAATTCATAGAATGACTTTGGGGATGATCGGTGAATTCCTTGAAATTCTGATACGAAATCGTAAAATGTTTCACTCAAAACAGCCCATGGTATTTGGTTATACCTTTCTCTTACAAAATTTACTTTTTATGAATTTTATATCGTCGGAAATCTAAGATCGAGATCTACAACTTTCACGTTGAAAAGTTTTCCAAATTCGAAACTGAAGTAGGTCAAACACTATGATTTCTGCAATTGCTACAGTAATTTCAAGAATAGACTAGAAATGAGACATGTGGAAAAATCTCAACCACTCCTTTTATCACAAAATCAGCCACATTGCCTATAAATAAGGCACTATTCATGCATCCCTTAGGAGTGAAAAACGTGAGCTTGAAGTGGAGGGGGAAAATCTTCAAATTTTTCTTCATTTGTATGAAAATAGTGAAGGTTGGTAATGAACTCTCAAGTTTTCTTTATCAAGTAAGCTTCCATTCTCTTCCTATCTTCTCAATTTCTTTTCAATTTGAATATAGAATATAAAGCCCCATTTCGCACCTTATTAATCCTAGAATTTGGAATTGTTAAATTGGCTTTAAATGGGTTGTTAGAATGTGTTTTTGGGAAGCCATATGATGATATTATTATGGATTGAGGCTTGTGTATGTGAATGTATTGGAGGGGGAGTAGAATGTGCTTCTTGTATGTTGTTGATAAATTGGTACATAAATTGGGGTTGGAAATGCCTCTTGAGTATGCATAGTATAGTTAATGTGGTGTTTCTATAAAGGTTTTAGTGTGGGAAGTGTGGTGAAGCAAGTTAAGCTTAAAAGGGTTGATTTTAGGCCCTGATTCTGGCCTCGCATCGCGACGCCAAGCACCGTTCGTTGCGACACGTTCTAGGAAAAAAATGCCCCAATACGGTTATGTCGTCGTGACACGAACCAAAACCAGTTTTCTGTTTCAGCCTTCTCCAGGTTGCGTCGCGACGCGCAAGCCTTAACATCGCGACGCGTGGCTATTTTCCAGGATATTTTTTTTTACCAATTCAGTTTCGACTCAGGATATTAGAGACCACCCGAAAGACTTCATATCATCAGATATACACATAAATTACCATGAAATAATTGAAAAACCCCTGTAGCGATAATAGTTTCAAAATATATTATACGGTAAGTATTCTAACCAAGTTTCTCATTAAAGGTTATTGCAGGAACCACAAATCCTTTCTGCGCAGTGACATTACGCCAGTCGAATTTCGAACCAGTGAGTGGACACTACCCTTTTAAATTAACTTTCATTTTGTTATTTTTATATATCAGTCTTATTTTTACGCTTTAGGGTGTTAGATTATTTATTATTATTATTATTATTACAGTCATTTCATAAAAGTTTATGATCTGAGCTTTATATTGAGAAAAAAAACGTTTTTAGAAAATGGTTCATGTTTTTCGAGGCATGGGAGAAAAACCCACCTCAGCATGCAACTTGATACAGACATGGAATTGACGGATAACATGTGCACATTTAGAGGCCTGGAGGGACGTCGATATGTAACTCCTCCAGATCCTAGTTCAGGGCTAGGGATGGCAGATGCCCATAGATCTTAGTTTCTGAGCTTGGAGGGTAGCGTAGATTCGCACCCTCAGTTCTAGTTCAGTGGCTTGGGGCGGCGACACGTAACGCCCCAAGACCACTAGTTTCATTGACATGAGTGGCATGCTTTGGGAGACGGTGTTACGTAACGCCACCAAAGTCATGGATTTGTATTCCTGGCTCTAGTTAGGTGTTGGGGGACGACGATATGTAACACTCCCATACGTCAGGTTTTTCAGATATAGAGACCAGTTTTTTTAGAAATAGTTTTCAGATACAGTTTTCAGAAAAAATTCCAGAGAAACGTTTTCTAGAAATAAGGTTTTTCAGAGAATGCAGTTTATAAGAGATTTCCAGAAAAACATGTTTTAGAAAAGTTTTCCAGAAAGAAAGAAGTCATTTTCAGTTCATGAAAGAGACTTTTAGAAAAAGGTAAGTTTTACAAAGAGTTTTCGGAAAAGATCTTCAGAAAGTGTTTAGAGTTTTCAGACCAGAAAAGAGTTTTTCATATTATGCTATTTTCTGAACTCTAGTTTTAAAACCAAACATTTTCATAACAGATTTCAGTTTTCATTTTAAATCGTCCACTCACTTAGATCGTTCAAACGATCTAACCCCCCTTCCAGTGTCTTGCTTTGCAGGTAGTTATGGAGGACGAGCTCGAGGGGACAGATACTGATAGCAGTCACTAGTGGGTTTAGTCTACCAGGTCAAGTTAGAGACAAAGTCCAGTTCAACTAGAGTCAGGAAGTGACATGTAATATACATCTCGTATAGTAATGATTTCTTATATATTGCATTGTAGTAATCATTTTCAGAGTTGCAATATGTATCAAAATAGAGTATTTAGTATAAAAGTGTTATGCATTCATGATTGATGAGTTGGGCAAAGGCCCACATGTATGAGTTTATAAGTAAGACAAGAATAACATATGTCAGAAGTTAAAGGCTCAGGGGAATAGTACGGTTTATTCCCTGCTGGTGACATCTCCCAGATCGGGGATGTTATAGAGAGTGAGCCCGAGCTAGAGCCTATGGGGTTCGAATCCGAGAATGAGGTGTCCGGTTAGGAGAAGGTCGGGGATGAGGAGTTTTTGGAGGAGTAGGATAACTCTTTTTTTCTTTTTGTAAAAAAAAAGTATTTATAAGGAAGTTTTTATAGAAACTTTGAAATTCAATTAATATAAAGTCATTCTATTTCCTATCGTGTTCTAACTTTACAATGTTTTTTAGACATAAATACCACATTAATACTTTTTGAAACCCTCTAGCTGGACTACATTCTTCTCATGTATGGGATAAATTTCTGATCATATATGTACATATTCGGGCAGATATAAGAAACAATATCTAGCTGTATATGTTTTGTCTAGCCAGACATATATAAAAAAATCAGGCCATGTCTCCTCTATGCTCGGCCAAATATCTCACTATGTCTTATGGCAGTAGGGTTCCTTCCGAGGGTAGGAATGTTATCTTCATATGATACAACCATTGGTTCTTCTATATATAGGCATTGTCTCCTCTTTGTTTTCATCAGTAAAGGCCCCATGCTTCCATTCATTTCTGTTTACAAGGCATCTCATCCTCATTTTCCTGACCTAGCTCATTGTTCCTCTAATTTTATGTTTTTGTCCAACATAAATATTTTGACCCAATCACAAGCATAATTTGTTTATGCTTCCAAATCATTTATAATAATTCATTAGCCTAATTTTAACATCAATTTATGTTATTATGTATCCAATCTTATTCTCCTTGTTGAAATGTTGTAGAGAACTTCCAAAGTTTCCCTATACAGTTCTTTAGTTTTCTCAAGCTTAATTAAAAACTTGCTCAAACTTGTCTTTTATAGTGAAGCTTATGCAATTTTTAATTATTAAAAGTTCCAATCAACTTTTAGTTGGGCTTAATCCAATTTGTCCAAATATGTATAATAGGTGTGACTAATCACCTTTGTCTACCACTTTGATATAATCCAATAAAAATTTGACTTAATCCAATTAATCTAGACAAAGTTTAACCAATTGATTAGTTCATTTTCTACCACTTTGATTTAATCCAATTAAATCAAGACAAATACACTTATTATTACATATTTTTTAATTACTAAAATATCCTCCAATTGTAGATATATTTATGAAATTACAACAAAGTCCTTATATGATTTTAGATTAATCCAATTAATCTAATTGGGCCAAAGTAAATAATTAATGTTATTCAATAACACATAATTATTTTGTTTGATAATTATAATATTAAATATTATTTATTATCAAACATCATCGGCTACCCAAGTGCTCAACGAGTACACTGCTTATTGTGAGACTCTCTAAGTCCCGACACGTTCGTTATATAAGCCTAGCTTATATGTACATAATTCGGACACCTTCGAATTTCTGAAGAACATGAACGACCTTTCTGAACTGTACAAGTTGAGGACATCATATATGTTTAACAATCCATCCGTCGTAGGCTATCCAAGTTTTACTTAGGAAACATAGATTACACCGAAAAATTTCCGAGGCGCACATATCATATTGTCGACATGTCCACGATTCCTTACAACTAATTAGAACACCATTTCTGATATATGCGATCAACCCAATGTGATCGACTTTGTCCAAAGTCTTAAGAATCATGACTTACTCACATTGATACCTAAACCTCTTTATGGTACACATACAAGTCGACGGATTCTATCTTGATACACACTTGATTAACGAGTGCATCGATCCACACCCAATGAAACACTAGCGGTCAGACCTTGAAATGTCTTTGACATATATGGCATCAAAATGTGAAGGATCACACACAAAATCAATTCTATCATACAGTCAAAGAGTCACATATGCTACTCGACTCGAGGAGATTCCCATTGACGGTGGTAGTACTTCTAACTATTAAGAATCACCTGTGAGTGATTCAGTATTTTCTCCAACGAATACCCACATGTCTATATGAGCTTCCCTTACTAATGGTACATTGGGTTAGACATTTCGAACTTCAATTCCAATATACGACATGTGATAGTCTTTTGGGTTATAGGAATTCGAGCGTGTTTCGAAACCAACCACTAGGAATACTTACTTTAATAATAATTTATAATAGTAATACTATCCCAATGTCGGACCACCTAGTGTTTAGTATTACTACATGACTATTCTAAGGTCGATGTCATTCTCAACATATTTATAAATCAAATTAATATGCATAATGACATTACCATTAACAAGGTTGAAATGAAAATATAGTTATTTTATTAGTAAATAATAAAATATAATGTATAATATATTATTTGGATTGGCGCTCCAAGCACCAACTCCAAAAACTATTTACTTAGTGCCAATCCAGATGGTACCGAAGTCTCATCTCCTCCACATGTATATCGAATAAGTTAGGAGGTAAGGCCTTTGTAAGCGGGTCTACTATGTTGTCTTGCCCTTGAACCTTTAAGAGCTCTATGTATTTTCATTCAATAATCTCTCTAATCACGTGATATTTCCTTTCCACGTGTTTGGACTTGGTATGTGCCCTTGGCTCTTTAGCTTGCGTAATGGCTTAGCTATTTTCACATTACAATAGGATCGGATCTGTAATAGTAGGCATAATGTCAAGTTATGTGATAAAATTTCTAATTCAAACATCTTCTTTAGTAGCTTCCAAAGCCACTATAAGTTCCGCCTCTGTGGTGGAATCAGTTGTTGAGCCTTGCTTTGAACATCACCAACTAACCACATCGCCATTAAGGGTAAATATGTATCTGGATGTAGACTTTCTATCATTTGGATCTCAATGAAATTCAGAGTCTGTATAACTCTCAAATTGTAGCTCATATTCTCCATATATTATAAATTTATCCTTAGTACCCTTAAGATATTTCAGAATATGTTTCATGGCTGTCCAATGATCATTACTCGCATTATATTGATATCGGCTAGTAACACTATTGTCGAAACTAATATCTGGTCTTGTATATAGCATATCATACACAATATTTCCAATACAAGAAGCATATGGAAAGTTAGACATTTTAACTCTCTCTTCCTCAGTCTGAGATGATATTTTCTTCGAAAGATGCATGTTGTATCGAAAATGTATATTTACTGCCTTACAGTTGGTAAAACCGTACCTTTCTAACACTTTATCTATATATGTGGATTGCGACAACCCTATAAGCTTCATTACTCTATCCCAATATAGCCTTATACCTAGTATATAAAAAGCTTCACCCACGTCTTTCATCGAGAATTTCTTGCAAAGGTAGGCTTTAACAATTTACATTAATCATATATCATTCCCAATGATAAAGATATCGTCTACATACAATACTGGGAGTACTATCATGCTCCCACTAAATTTCTTACAAACACATGATTCTTCCTCGTTCTTGATGAATCCCGATAATCTAATTATCTCATCAAAACGATGATTCCAACTTCAGGATGCCTATTTAAGTCCATAAATAACCTTCTTGAGCTTACAAACCAAGTTTGAAGTCTCATTGTATACGAAACCCTCTGGTTATTTCATATAGATATCTTCCTCGAGGAATCCACGTAGGAATGCGATTTTCACATCCATCTATCAAATCTTATAGTCGTGATATGCAACAATGGCTTAAAGAATCCTAACGGATTTTAGAATGGCTACTGGTGAAAAAGTTTCCTCATAGTCAATCTCAGGACGTTGAGCGTAACCTTTCGCTACTAGTTGAGCCTTAAAGGTTTCCACCTTTCCATCGGTCTTTTGCTTCCTTTTATAAACTCATTTACAATCAATAGGTTTAATTCCTTTAGGAAGTTCAACCAAGTCCCAGACTTGATTGTCATGCATAGAATCTATTTCAGATTTCATGGCTTCCTACCATTTTCCCAAATCGATATATAATATTGCCTATTTATACATAGACAGGTTCATTTCCTCCAAGACGAGAACATCAAGGCTCGCATTAGACGTTAAAAATAGTCTCTCTGGAGGCCTATTTATTCTATTCGACTTACGTAGAACCTGTGTTATAGATCATTAACTAGTGGGATCTCTGGTTCCATCTCATGTTCTTCAATGTTAGGATCAAACTCCTCGAGTTTAATCTTTCTACAAATTCCATTTTCTCTCAAAAATATATTTTCAAGAAAATTGGAAAAACGAGTAAAAAATATATTTCATTTCTCAGAAAGGTAAAATTGATACCCCAAAGAATTTCCAGGATATCCAACGAATCTATAGTTATACCATATGGGTGCTAGTTTATCCCACTACGTAACTCTAACGTATACAGGACAACCCTAAATTTTTAAATATCTATGACTTTGATTTCGATCATACCATATGTGATATAGGGTCGTAGAAATAGCTTTTGATGGACCTCTATTTAGTATGTGGGCAGCAGTAAGTAAGGTGTAATTCCAGAGGTAATATGGAAGATCTGTATAGTTCATCATAGATCGTACCATATCCAATAAAGTATGATTTCTCCGCTCAGACACACCATTATGTTAAAGAGTTCATGGTGGGTAGTATTAGGTGAGAATCCAATTCTCCCTTAAAAAACATCTGAGTTCATCGCTTATGAATTCACCACCTCGATCTGATCGAAGGCACTTGATGAATTTACTAGTTTATTTTCTACTTCGTTTCATAATATTTTGAACCTTTCAAATGTTTCTGATTTATGTCTCATCAAATAGACATATTTATATCTTGACCTATCATCAAAGAAATTCACGAAGTAAGTTGAACCATCATGAACGACATGATTTAATAAACCACATACATCAATATATACTAACTCCAATAAATCTTCAGCATAATGTCTAACACTAAGAAATAGGGCCTTTGTCATTTTCCTTTGGATACATGACTCAAAAATCAGATAAAGATCTAAGGTAAGATCTTCAATCAAACCATCATTAACTAATTTTGATAGACGTATAATACCTTTGTGGCCCAATCTCATATGCCATAATTCAGTATTATTTAATTAATATATTTTATTTGTATTTTCCTCTACATTAAAGACATATCGATATGTTTCCAAAACATAATGATCATTAGATAAATAACATTCACATATCAAATAGTTGTCTTTATCATATAAAAATAAAGCACCATCTTAAATATTTATTTATATTTTTTTATCCAATATCGGTAACGTTATTATATGTCTGATAAGAGAGGATACATAATAATAGTGATGTAAAATTAATTTACATCAAATATGGAGATATAGAACAACCGTTCCTATAGATTTGACATCCAATGTCTCGTCATTCCCAACTCTAAGCTGCATATCCCATTTATTCAGCCTTATTTTAACTCTCATGACTTGCAAATATTAGTTGGACTGCTGGTGTCTAACACCCATCCATTATTTCCATCTAAGGCTAATGGGATGTCAATAATAGGAAAAATACAAAGCGTACCTGAGGGTCATGTCTTTTCTTTCAGCTCTGGATAATCTTTCTTCTAGTGTCCATACTTCTTACAGTGTAGACATGCATCACGAGCTACATACGGTCTCGCAGTTTTGTGTTTCTTGGACTTTCTCTTTGATATCTTCTTCTTTCCCATTAGGAATTTTCTTTGACTTTCCAGAAGTCTTTGAAGAGCTTGCTCCACCATGGAGGTATAAAGTGGGATTGTCATTATTCAAATCATGCTCTGCAGTAAGTAACATGTTATGAAGTTATTTTTAACTGGCTTGCATCAAATGCATATAAAAGTTTAACACAAAACCAATGTAATTATCAGGCAAAGAAGATAGAATCAATTTTGGCCTAGCCATTCATCGATTATAATATCCTAATGTTCTAAAAATCGGATCTAGCCGATTATGTTCAAAACATGAATGTTGATGGCTCATCCATCATTAAGCATAACATGGAATAATTACTTAGACCTCTGATATACTTCAATTTCTTAATTTGCTTCGAACAACTCATTGAGTGTTCTCATAATGCTCAAAGCATCAGGTACCTATATGTACTGTCTGAGCAAATTCTGAACCATTGATCCTAAAATATAGGATTTCACCCTTAGGTTACCATCCTTCAATTTTTCAAAAGTCTCTCACTCTTTCGGAATGGAATATGAGCTCAAGTTCTCTGACTCCAAGACAAAACGGATGTTTATTTCCCATTTAAAATAGTTCCCGACTCCTTTAAGTTTATTAGAATCAAGAAGTTGCGCTAATGGATTTGTGATGGCCATCTATAAGACAACGCTTAAACATTAGCAGAATATTTTCATTTCATTATGAAAACATTAATATAATTATGGATTTTAAATCTATTAGTGCCTTCCCACTACTTTACGTAATTCTGTAATTTCCCTTAACGAAAAAATAGAAAATTGTCAATCAAATTTCATAGCGGGAAGTGGATCCCATGAAATTTACTTGAGCCTCACAATAATGACGGTCTTAGCCTTTATAAACTCATTAGGTGGACCTCAAAGGTCAATCACATCCATGTGACTCCTGTGTTTGGTCCCAAATCATTTTTTATCCTCACAATAATGGCGGTTTGGATTAAGACATGTTAAAAGTGTATACTTCTCAATGTGCACTAATGAGCTTCATAAGTACACCCTCACAATAATGACGGTATTAGGTGACTACGTCAACTCATCACGCTACATCTAATACTTTACTGGAGCGACCTAAGTTCCAATCACTTATACCTTCACAATAATGACGGTATTGTGCATAAGTAATAAGAACTCATTCATCTCCATATTGACAAGACGGACCATCCAATAATGCTCCCACATTAATAATAATATTACTTAAAATAAAGTAATCACGGTAGATTTATGACAGTCAACTCATTAACATACGTGAGTCAAAATAAAAATTTTAATTTAAAACATGTAATGCATAGTCAATATGACTTATGCATAATTAAATTAAAGTTACAGAAGTGTAGATTCAAATACATGTCAAACATATAACATGTGTTGTGTGGTTAAGACATGCTCTGATAACATTCTGTTGGGGTGGTTGTGGGGCCCTTAGGGTCGGATCGGTGTCCCTTGCAGTGAAATTGGATCTAACCCGTGGTAATTGAGTATAGGTATATTTTTAAATATTTTAATGGAATACTTTATTCCATTACGAGAGTGTTGGGAAAAACCAAATATGAATCGGAGTCTGGAAAAACCAAATCGGGATAGAATAAAATCATGCGCGTCTGGTGCACGCATGCTCAAGCTTATGCAACTTGCACATGAGCCATGCTTTACAGCGCAGCATGCTGCAGTGCAACGCAACACGCTCTGTGTTTTTGAATTTGTTTTTAAAAATATTCCTTAAACACTTTCAAAACACCCAAAATTAATTTAACATCAAAACCAACTTCAACACATGTTATACAACAAACACAACACACACACACACACACACACACACACACACACACACACACACACACACACACACATATATATATATTCTAAATACATATATACATTAGTTTGAATCAAAACACAAACAAAATTAAAATGTAACATCTGGTGACCCCGGCGACTTGTACGTTTCCAGAACCTAATTACAATTACAGTACAAAGGCACAATACTTGATATGAATTATGTTCGAGCAAGTACGTGCTCAAAAAATGAAATGTGGGACATTCGGTAAATCCTTTGAAATTCCGACGCGGAACTTAGCTTACATCTCGTTCCGAATAGTCTTTAGTAATAAGGTCGTAACCTTTTCATATAATCTTCGATTTTTATGAATTTTATACTGTCGGAAAGTATAGACCAAGGGCTACAACCTTCGCGTTGGATATTTTTCCAAATTTGAATATTAAATAGGTCAAAAATCGAAAATTCAATGACTTTTACAGTAATTTCGAGAATAGACTAGAAAAAGGTGAGGTGGCACAATACAAACCACTCATTCTGTCACAAAATCAGCACCACTTTGTCTATAAATAGCCCATTATTCAATCTCTCCCACACACGTAAAAAATTTATAGAGTAAAGGGGAATGAAGAAATTTTCTTTTCTCATTTTTAGCTTCAATTCAAGAGTATTTTTTTTATCCATCCTAGCCTATTTCCAAGCTTAGTAAGTTTCCTTTCTCTTTTCCTCTCCTCATTTTCCACTTTTAAGCTTGAAAAAGGAATTTCCCATTTCGCATACAGCATACCCTAGCTATGGGAATTGTTAGATTTTGAATTAATAAGTTGTTGGCATGTATTTTGATAAGTGTCATGAAAATATTAGCATTGAATGAGGTTTATATGTGTGTATATATATTGAGAGATTTATGCTTGAGGATTTCATGATTCTAGATGATGGTTGGTATATGGGTGGTGGTATGAGATGAGTTTTGAAGTTGGAAAAGTGCCTATATATTGGTCCCAGATTAAAGGTGTGAGGATTGCTTGAGAATGGCATTGAAAAGTGGAAAATAGGCCCTAAGAATGGCTTAGCGTCGTGACGCAAAGCACTCTGCGCCGTGATTCGTGAAAAATAGAAGCCTTGTTTCGGCTCTGATCTGGTTCGTGTTGCGATGGGATACAGAGCATGTCCTCTACCTGATTCTGTGTTTATATGCGTCGCGACGCAAGGTAGAAAAATATTGTGTCCCGTTTCATTTTCAACTTTAAAAGTTAGGGACCACCCTATGGGGTTTATATCATATCATACATTATGACACGTACGTATTATACATCATGAGATGATTATAGAGAAGTTGAATTAAGAAAATTAATTTAGTTCCAAAGAATATCCTAATATTCATAGTCTAACCAAGTTATTGATTATAGATCCTCGTAGCAACCGCACTTCACTTCGACGAGTGGCATAGCACCAGCCAGATTTCGAATTAATGAGTGGACACTTTTTTTCTAGTTGATTTTTCTTTTCCTTAATATTATTTTATGTAAAGACTTATGTTTCGCACATAGGATGTTAGACATATTTACTTCCAGTTGTATTAAAGAAAAAGTATACTTCATAAAGACTTGATTTAAAAGCATGAGTTTTGTGATTTTTGGAGGCATGGGGTAAAACCCACCTCAGCTCTGACTTATGGAATTGACGGATGACATGTGCACATATAGAGGATTGGGGGTACGGTGATACGTAACGCCCCCAGATCCTAATTCAGGACTAGGGATGACAGATGCCCCTAGATCCTAGTTTCAGGGTCACGTCAGGTTTTCAAAGACATATATCAGTTTTCAGAAATAATTTTCAGATACAGATTTCAGAGATAGTTTCCAGAGAAACATTTTCTAGAAAGGAAAGTTTTCAGAAACAACAGTTTTATAAGTGACTTTCAGAAAAGATTAGTTTTACAGAAGAGTTTTCAGACAAGATTTTTAGAAAAAGAGTACAGAGTTTTCAGACAAGAAAAGAGTTTTCATATAAGATTGTTTCCTGGGAGGACTTTGGTTTTAGAACCAAGTATTTTCATAATAGTATTTCGGTTTTCGTTTTAAATTGTCCACTCACTTAGATTGTTCAAACGGTCTAACCCCATACTCCCAGTTTCTCTGTTTTGTAGGTATTCCCGAAGGACGAGCTCGAGAGGATGGATACTGATGGCAGTCACTAGAGGGTTTGGTCCACCAGGTTGAGTTAGAGTTTAGTTCAGTTAGTGTCAGAAATTGTCATGTATCATATAGTTTGTTTAGTAAAGAATACACATGTAAAGAGTTATATATGTTCATTAGTAAAATTGAGATGGGTAGTGAATTTGAGTATTTAGTTGAAAAACATTATGCATTTATGATGTTAAGTTGGGCAACGGTCCCGTATATGAGTTTATACACGAAATGAGTTAAACATTGTCAGGAAGTCAGAGGCTCATGGGAATAGAACGGTATATTCCATGCAGGTAACATCTCTAGATTGGGGATGTTACAAAGATGGTATCAGAGCATGGTCTAGGAAGTTAGTGACTGCAGTGGGCGGAGTGCTGGGGTCTGGTATATGCAGTATGTCCGGGAAACCCATATACGAGGTATTACCTCTCCAGTATCTGATCCTCGTGTTGGACAATTATGACCCATAGCGTCACTATTTGTACAGATCATGGTGTTGTTGTACAAATTAACTATGTGACAAAGAGATTGCACTCTAATCATTTGTGATTAGATCACATAGATGTATAAATGATAGGAGGTCCCTATGATTAGTTCCTGGATTGAGATGATATGAGACAGTATCAGTCCACGAAGGATTAATCATTAAATATCCCTAGTCGTAGTATTATCGAGACTGGACATCGATAATGCGGAATAGACGAGTATTACACTTGTGCGTGTTATGTAAGATCATAACGGTATAGTTCTCATATATTTGGGAATAGGATACTCATGCAAGTGTAATAGGAGGTTGTGTTTTACCGATGGTACGGAAAACAGCTTCGCTCTGGATAGACCCCTCGGAATTCCATTGGTAGTATGACTATGTGTCTATGGAAGTCCGAAATCAGGGTAGGTGTATTTGGTCTTAACCTGAGACTTGCATCGCTAATACTTGCGACAATCGGTATGCTTTAGTTTTGGTCGTCCAGGGCTTTAACCGGTTCTGTGTACGCCAATGCTGGGTATATTGAGAATCGTAGAGTATTGGGTGTGATGTCAAGATGGAAGTGTCACTCCAGTCATAGTGGAGATGATGTCACGTAGGATACGGTACTAGTGCTCTTAAGTACTGCAGTCATCGGGATATTATGACTAGGTCATGTATATCCGATAATAGAGACTAGTTACCAGACATCCGACATGTGCTTCGTACGGGGCAGACACGACTCCAGCCCCAGGCCTAGCACGTGACAATCCGATACTGGATTGCAATACGCAATACTACGTATACTACGCCTGACATAGATTATATATTCCAGTAAGAATATTTCTGGAGAATTGGGTAGGCACGGTGCTTTGCTAGAAGCCAACCATGGCTTGTAAATCGGTAAGCACGTGGTACGAGGTACGCACGTATTCGGATAATCCGATGACCGTATTTACTGCCACCATATCCAGGGATCTCTTGGGTCGCTTCCCAAAGATTCACCGATGACAGTTGATTTAAATTAGAATTAATCTGGGATTAATTAAGAGAGAGAATTAATCTGGGATTAATTAAGATGGAGAAAATTAATCTGGGATTAATTGAGGTATTATTTAATCTGGGATTAAATGTGTTCGGAAGAGAGAGAACGCGATTAATTTGGAATTAATCGGTAGAATAAATTTAATAGTTAAATTTGATTTTTCTATTTAATTTATTCGTATGGGCTAAAATTAATATATCGGATATATTAATATGAATTGGATTTCGTTACGAAATTAAAGTCGGACTTTAATGTGAACGAACAAATTAATTTAGAATTAATTCGTAGACGACATTCGTAATATATTTGCGAGGCATCGTTATTAATTAAATTAGATTTAATTATTTAGCGATGAGAATTCATTTAATTGGATTAAACGGATCCGAGCCGCGGCAAATGTTCGTAGAGACATTTGAATTTTGAATTCAAATGTGGGGCCCACTTTAAATGTGGTAGTTGGGAGAGTGGTTGGCATTTATGCCATACCATCAACTTTCCAACCACCTTGGAATGGTTTTGGAAAAACCATTTACCCAACCACCTTGTTTAGGTGAAAAGGGTAAAATGGATTTTACCAAAAGCCTTCTCTCTCTCTCATTTTGTGTATGGATCACACTTGACACACTTTGAACAAAAACATGAAACCCTAGAAGCCTCCATTTGGGCGTGAGCTTCATTCATCTTCTCTTTGATTTTGTGGCAAAATCAACAAAGCTAGCACTTGGAGAAATCAACTAAGGTGATAGGGAAACTACTTCAAGAGTTGGAATCATCACTTAAAGCTTGGATCTTGGAGATCTCTTCTCAAAATTTTAAAGCTCAAATCCGTTCATTGTAAGTATATTCCGCAACTTATTTTGAATTTATGAACATGTTTTCATGCTTATTAGATCCTTGGCATGTTCTAGGAACACTAACAATGGTATCAGAGCCAATTTTAAGCATGAAAATTTTAGGGTTCATGAGACTAAAATTTGGGGCTTTTATGTTTTGAGCATGATTTCTTCAAATTGATGCTTTGAGCATGCTTAGATTATGTTAACTTAGAGTTGTGCATGATTAGATTTGAATAAATTGATTGGATCAAAAATTAAAAATTTTATCTTGGCCGAATTTGACAGTGAATAAACTGCAATTTTTGATTTTTTGAACATATTGGATGTGTTTAAATGCATGTTAAATGTTGATTGTTGGTTTGATTGGATTAGAATCAAAGTCAATAATGTTTATGTTAAAATCAAAGAGCATGTTGAGCATGAAATGATGAATTTAGGATTCAATTTGTGTTGAGCATGAAATGATGTATTTTGGCTTCAATTTGTGTTAAGCATGAATTGATGGATTAAGCATGATTAATTAAGTTAATTGGTATTTTGGAAATATTGAGTTTAATTAATTAATCATGGCTAATACACTTTAATTAAAATAATTGTGATATTTAGAATATTATAATTATGTTAATAAGCCTTTAATTATGTAATGGGCTAAAAGTGTGTATTTGGGCTTAATGGGCTTGTTTTGACTAAGTTTGGTTTTGGACTTTTGGATTGGATCCAATTGGGCCCAAAACCAATTCCATAAGGTCCAAATACATCACTTGGCCCTTTAAAGAATTTAATTGGGCCTAATGGGCCTAAATTGATTTGTTGGCAATAGGGTGATTCCTATTGGGCCTTGGCATTTTGGGTTTGATCCATTATGGCCAAAGCCCATGCCTTAAGAATCAATTAAAAGCCCATTGGACTTTAATTGAAATGACATTGGATGTTATTGGGCCTTTGAGACCCATTAAGATTGGATTTGGAATCCAAGTCTTTAAGGCTTATAAGTAAGTGTATATATTTAATTTGGAATTAAATTGGAATTAGTATTGAATACAAATAAATTGGATTTAAAGTTGTAGTTCAATATAATTCAAGAATACTTACTTTGAGTATTTATTCTTAAACGAGTTTGACTCACGCAAATCAAATCGTTGTATGAACATTATATGGTCATTAATTCAAAGATTAATTAATTGGATTAGATTGATTGAATAACATGATTTGTATGAATACATGAATGTGTTGTATGAATAATGTATATCGGATGGATATTAGAAGGGCAAGGGCAGTTTTGGAAATTGTTGTAATAAGTTTAGAATTTATTAAATTGGACCTACGTGTCCAGCCTTTTATCTCCTATCTCTCTCTCATTGTATTCTCTTCTCACCTATTCCCCTCAATGTAAATGAGGTTTCTTTATTGTATTATGTAATTGGGTAGAAGTTAGAATAGTTCTAGCCGGGGAGAGGAAAGGGAGTGATTTGTTCTAGGAACAATTTGTGACATATCCATCCGCATATCATTATTAATTTATTTATTTATACGCGCTTTATTATGTATTTAGAATGCATGTTTAAGGGTGTATGATGATGAGACCTTAACAAAGATAATAAATTGGTTGCCAATTTGCACGCGAAAAACCCTCAAATCATATTAAGCGTTTTTCCTTCCGTTGAGTGATTCTTACTCAAGATCCAAAGTTGGCATTGGTTTGTTGGCCAAAGTCAAGACCTTTGTCAATTGCGGATGTGTTTGAATCATGAGAGTTTTGTTCTATATCGGTGTCTTGTCCAAGTTGTGATTTGTTGGCCAAAGTCAAGATCACTTCTTGTCCATCGACATTGATTACGAAGCTTTCCATGTCAATGGGTTCCGCTTAACTGGGATCATTAAGTTTGTTGTGCCAAAGCCAAGGCTTAGTTGATTCAGAGGAAAAAGGTTAGGTAATATATTCGATATATTGGCATATATAAAATATATGTTTCGGACTTGGATGTCCACCTACTGGATCTAGGAATTGGATGGGATCCAATTGATCTTAGAGATCTACCTAGTTAATATCATACAGCTTGTTGGCCAAAGTCAAGATTGTGTGTTATTTAACGGGATCCTAGCCCACTAGGAAACTGGGTTTCCCGAGTACTCGACAGAGGGTTAGAGGCTCGCCGAAAAATAGTGGGAGGCAAGAATTAAATTTGCAATATTCGTTTAGTTACTTGCCATACGCGCTCAATCAAATATCATTCGTCAAATATATATTAGTTGGACTAATATTAATTGTTGTTTTAATAAACAGTTGGACTGTATTCAAACTATTCAATTATAGTTGATTTTATATAATTGATTATAGTAATCAATATAATTGAATTAAACCAATTTAATTATAATTGATTAAATGGTTGGAAATCCATAGTAATCATTATATTAAATAGTACCTGAAATCGTTGATTAAATAGTTGGACTATTAGAATCAAGATTAAATTGAAAGATTAGTGTTTAAAATATTATCCTAGGGAAAATGTGTTTAGACGACTTTAATTTTCAAATTGGGAATAAAATTTCAGGATGTCCTGGAAACTAATAAGTTACTTTATTTGATAAAATAACATATTAGGCCTAAGCCCAGAGTTAAGCAAATAGTAGAGCATGATCTTTGGAAGATTCATGTGATGATAACTTTAGTGCTTAATTCATTATACTTGTCATAATGACTCCTTAATTTCTTATCAGAACTAAGGATTAGATCCTTAAAGTATGATAATGAAATTGAAGGATCTTCATAGATCTATTCTTAGATCTTAGAAGTATTAAATTGCAATAAACAACTCTTGGAGAGTTAATACTATTCTCAAGGAGACCAAGTCAAAGTTTGCAATAAGGCAAGTAGCGCAAGGCGCATCTTACTTCGATATTCTAGAAGGCCAAGGCTTGGCCAAAGACTTCTGGAATGTGAAAAGGGCAAAGGCAAAATCATTATAATCTTCTAGGAAGATAAAGGACATATCCCAAGATGTCTGCCTAAATTGTGGCAAACGGGGTCATTGAAGCATGACTGCCGTATGGACAAAGCAGACATGAAGGAATTGAAGACGGGCAAGGCTCTGACTTCAAATATGTTTGTCATAAAATGTTCACTACTAGTATTAAAATTGGATTTTAGATATACTTAGTGGTACATAAAATATGCATTGATGTGCAGAATCTGCTATGAGCAGGATACTGACTTAATTGAGATTAATCTGCGAATAGGAAACGGGACGAAAGTCGCTGTTTCAACCGCAGATACCTAAGTTTAGGAACTACCATTTGGGTGTGTACTTAAATTAGGAAACTGTTATAATGTAACTAGTTTGACTAGAAACATATCTCTATATCGAGTATAACTCGTTGCGAGTATACCTTTATATTCTAGAACACTAAAGTGTTTTATTTTATAAAGATGATATTGAGATAAACACATTAGATGTGAATAACAGTATTTATATTTTGAATATAAATAAATCTCAAACATATAATATGACAAACAAATAGCTCAAACTGATTTGATCAGATAAGACTTATTTGTGGCAGTGTTGTCTGGGACACATTAAACAAGACTCGTATATCCACACTTTTGAAGTATGGATACTAGGACGGATTTGATTCCATTCAAATGATGTCTACGAATCTAGTTTATTAGGTAAAGTACCTAAAATACCTTTTACTTGGTAAAAGTGTAAGTGCCACCGATCTATTAGCCCTTGTTCATAGTGACGTAAGTGGGCCCATGTCTAGCTAGGCTAGAGGTGGATATGAATATTTCGTGACCTTTACGGATGTGGCATCGCGTTATGGTTGTGTTTCTTTTGAAGAACACAAATCGGAAACTTTTAGAGTTTCGACACGAAATAGACGAATAGATCGGCTAAAGTATTAAAACATCACGGTTTGACCATGATGAAAATACTTAAGCAATAAGTTTCTCATATACTTGAAAGAGTATAGTATTCTTTCAATGAGGACTCTCCCGGAACACGACTCAGTTTGACGGTGTGTCCGAACGGAGAAACCAATTTTGTTAGACATGATAAGGTTAATCATGAGTCGCTCTGAGCTACCATTTTCCTTCAAAGGGATAAGCATTTAACAGTGCAATACTTATTTTGAATAAGGTTCCATGAAAATCTGTTTGACAGATTTCATATTAGATATGAACAGGAAAGAAACTGGGCTTTCTCACTCCTGATGATTTGGGAATGCTAGGCATATGTTTGGATGATACCAAACTAGAACCCAAATTGGATAAGTGCCTAATTGTAGGTTATCCTAAGGAAACCAAAGTATAGTACTTATACATCTCACATGAGAACAATGTAATTGTTGCTCACCATGCGGTTTTTCCTAAGAGGAATACCGATATGCAGTGGTAAGTGGGAGGATAGTAAAACTCGATGAAAATCGGAGTAATACTGTTCAAGGCACCTAGTCCTTAATGGAACACAAACAGTTCATCAAGGATGAAACTGTACCAGTAATCTTCGAATACACAAGAACCGCGTAGGTCGGAGAGAGTCAGAAAACAACCTGGGGTATGGGTTTCTGATCTCACCTCATAAAGATGTCAATCTTATTGAGGAATACGAACTGACTACGTGTGAGGAAGTGATACAAGGTATCGACTCCCTATTATGGCAAAGTGCCATGAGTCCGAAATGGATTCCATGTATAACAACTATGTTTAGACACTAGTTGTTGTACCGCAAGGCATTGTGCCTATTGGTACTATATAAGTCTTCAAGGAAGACATACATGGATGGCAACAACCAACGTACTAAGCTAGGCTTGTAGCGAAAAGGTATCGTTATCAACATTGTGTTGATTACAATGAAACCTTTTACCTGTTGCCATGGATAAATCCATTTGGATAATGCTTGCTGATGCTGCATGTTTCATTCATGAAATATGGCAGCTGAACGTCAAAATCGCTTTCCTTAAACGGAAACCTTTTTGAGGATGTTTATAACATCCTGACGGTTTTGTCGTACCAAAACTAGCAAACAAGGTTTGCAGGTTATTCGATCCATGTTTGGATTGAAGCAAGCATTAGGTTCTTGGAATATCATTTTGATGTAATCATAATGGTGTATGATTTTATTCAAAACGAATATGATTCTTGTGTATATAGGAGGTTAGTGGGAGCGCACTGACAATGATGTCCTAAATAATAATGATATATCATTTCTTGGAAATGATATTCCCATATTACAATCGGTGAAAGCTTGGCTTTCATGAAAATTCTCCGTAGAATTCTTGGGAGAAACAACCTTTATTCTAGGAATAAAGATCTACTGGGATAGATTTAAAGTTTTTAACACTCTCTGAGAACTCGTACATTGAAAAATGTACGTGACCTGGTGTCTCATACGCTTTGAGCATATGGAGTCACAAACAGGTCAATCCAAGTGATAGTCACTGGATTGATATTAAGAACATCCGTTAGTATCTTAGAGAACTAAGGATGATGTCTTAAACTATGGAGAAGGAGAACTTGAAGTGACTGGGATCACTGCTGCAAGTTTCCTAACCGATAAAACAACGGTACTATACAGTTTGAATAACGGAACAGTGAGCTGGAAATCTTCCAAGCAAGATAATGTTACCGAATAAACAACAAATGCGGGTTATTGCTGCGGCTGAGGCAGCAATAGAAGCCATCTCATTAACAAATCTAATTAGATTAGATATAGTTCTGTTAGCAGCTGAGCTAGGCTACAGCGCAGACTAAAGAATTAATGGTCTCATCAACGATCCAGATATATACTTCGACTATTCATCTGATTCGTTCGGATCATACATCGTGGCGATGTGATGATCGAATAAATCGCATCAGACGATAATCATACAAATCCGCTGACGAAAGCCTTTCCTCAGCAATTTGAGCGAACCGTACATAGTTCGGGTGTAAAACACTCGAGTGACTGGCTATAGGCCAAGTGGGAGATTGTTGGACAATTATGACCCATAGCGTCACTATTTGTACAGATCATGGTGTTGTTGTACAAATTAACTATGTGACAAGAGATTGCACTCTAATCATTTGTGATTAGATCACCTAGATGTATAAATGATAGGAGGTCCCTATGATTAGTTCCTGATTGAGATGATATGAGACAGTATCAGTCCTCGAAGGATTAATCATTAAATATCCCTAGTCGTAGTATTATCGAGACTGGACATCGATAATGCGGAATAGACTAGTATTACACTTGTGCGTGTTATGTGAGATCATAACGGCATAGTTCTCATATATTTGGGTATAGGATACTCATGCAAGTGTAATAGGAGGTTGTGTTTTACCGATGGTACGGAAAACAGCTTCGCTCTGGATAGACCCCTCGGAATTCCATTGGTAGTATGACTATGTGTCTATGGAAGTCCGAAATCAGGGTAGGTGTATTTGGTCTTAACCTGAGACTTGCATCGCTAATAGTTGCGACAATCGATATGCTTTAGTTTTGGTCGTCCAGGGCTTTAACCGGTTCTGTGTACGCCTCTGCTGGGTATATTGAGAATCGTAGTGTATTGGGTGTGATGTCAAGATGGAAGTGTCACTCCAGTCATAGTGGAGATGATGTCACGTAGGATACGGTACTAGTGCTCTTAAGTACTGCAGTCATCGGGATATTATGACTAGGTCATGTATATCCGATTATAGAGACTAGTTACCAGACATCCGACATGTGCTTCGTACGGGGCAGACACACTCCAGCCCCAGGCCTAGCACGTGACAATCCGATACTGGATCGCAATACGCAATACTACGTATACTACGCCTGACATAGATTATATATTCCAGTAAGAATATTTCTGGAGAATTGGGTAGGCACGGTGCTTTGCTAGAAGCCAACCATGTCTTGTAAATCGGTAAGCACGTGGTACGAGGTACGCACGTATTCGGATAATCCGATGACCGTATTTACTGCCAACATATCCAGGGATCTCTTGGGTCGCTTCCCAAAGATTCACCGATGACAGTTGATTTAAATTAGAATTAATCTGGGATTAATTAAGAGAGAATTAATCTGGGATTAATTAAGATGGAGAAAATTAATCTGGGATTAATTGAGGTATTATTTAATCTGGGATTAAATGTGTTCGGAAGAGAGAGAACGCGATTAATTGGAATTAATCGGTAGAATAAATTTAATAGTTAAATTTGATTTTTCTATTTAATTTATTCGTATGGGCTAAAATTAATATATCGGATATATTAATATGAATTGGATTTCATTACGAAATTAAAGTCGGACTTTAATACGAACGACGAATTAATTTAGAATTAATTCGTAAACGACATTCGTAATATATTTGCGAGGCATCGTTATTTAATTAAATTAGATTTAATTATTTAGCGACGAAAGTTCGTTTAATCGGATTAAACGGAACCGAGCCGCGGCAAATGTTCGTAGAGACATTTGAATTTTGAATTCAAATGTGGGGCCCACTTTAATGTGGTAGTTGGGAGAGTGGTTGGCATTTATGCCATACCACCCACTTTCCAACTACCTTGGAATGGTTTTGAAAACAATTTACCCAACTACCTTGTTTAGGTGAAAAGGGTAAAATGGATTTTACCAAAACCTTCTCTCTCTCTCATTTTGTGTATGGATCACACTTGACACACTTGAAAAAAATGAAACCCTAGAAGCCTCCTTTGGGCGTGAGCTTCATTCATCTTCTCTTTGATTTTGTGGCAAAATCAACAAAGCTAGCACTTGGAGAAATCAACTAAGGTGATAGGGAAACTACTTCAAGAGTTGGAATCATCACTTAAAGCTTGGATCTTGGAGATCTATTCTCAAAATTTTAAAGCTCAAATCCGTTCATTGTAAGTATATTCCGCAACTTTTTTGAATTTATGAACATGTTTTCATGCTTATTAGATCCTTGGCATGTTCTAGGAACACTAACACAACTCGATACGTCCTCAAGTCTTATAGACAGGTTAGTAAGCTTTTCTCAGGCTACTTGAATTTCTTCACATAAGTAACCCTAATTCTTACTTTCATTAATGATCATTCCATGATTATGCAGAATTATTAGTAAAGATCAAGTTAAGCTATGAAACTAAAAATACAAAGTACTAAGAATAGTTACTTAGGGAGGGGAAAAGAAAACTATAAGAAATGAAGAAAAGATGCCATACATGTTAAAAGCATCCAAGACAATGAATATAAAGAACATAATGAAATAGTAAAGTATAAGGATAACCAACCCAGGAAAGTAGGAAGAAAACGAGAAAGCTAATAAAAGAAAGTAAGGAAAAAAAAAATATAAATAGATGTTCAAGCACAACCAGATCAACAAAAGATAAAGTACAGAAACAATAATTAAGGAAGTCGAGAAACTTAAAGAGAATAAAATAAGGCTGAGCAAGAGGAAATCTTAAGTATAATTCCTTCCTTTCTCATAAGATTCTTTCCTTCCTAGTGAGACTCCTCCTCCCATCTGAAAATTGCTTTAAGTATATCCAAAAGCTTTGAATACCTCTTATAAGTAGCAAGTTTCTCGAGTAATGAATAATAGACAGAAAGATAAAAAGAAGCAAGAAATCAAAATTAAACATGGGAGTTCTTGTTGAGTTTTTCTAAGTCCCAAGATCAAACAAGACATGAAAACATGCGTGAATACATCAACGGAGGTAACGGAATACTCACATTGATCGGTTATGTCGATTTGAAGACGAATCAAGCCCAAAAACGCACTGCCACTTCGCACCACTGCATGTAGTCCACTGCCCACTGTCTTCAGTGTTGGAGCTGCGAAATGGAGCTCCATGCATCGTCGGATGGATCCCGGCTCATGGTCGAACCTCCCTACCACCTTCGCAAGACTCGTAAGTGTGCTAGCACTTGAATTTCACCATGGAAACCACTCTTGCTTCCCAAATATTCACGCCTGAACTGGTTCAAAACCGTGAGCAAAGCTTCTGTTTTGCGTGAGAGAAAGAGAGAATTTGAGAGAGATGAAATTGTGTTAAGTTATTACAAAAGTTGTAAATCATTTGTTTATATATTTTTCCAAAATAATAAATGATTTACAATAATTTAACTTTCAAAAAGTCAAATAAATTGAATGTAATAAGCTTGAGTGTTCCACACTCCAAAATCAAAAGTCCATCAAGTCATATCTACTTAATAAAGTGATGTTGAGTGTCTTTCACTCAATCCATTAATCAAATCAATCAATCACTCAAGTGACTTTTGATTTGACGCTTGATGTGACGATTGATTTGACGCTTGATGTGACTTGTGTCGCCGCACGAATTCGAATACGAATACGCTCGCAATCACACTCGGGCTCGGGTTCGCTAATTCCCAATTAGCGAGTTTTTTCCGTCGCGTCGTAATAAATGATTACGCCTAGCGAATTCACTATTCATGTCGCTAACGAATTAATTCTAAATTAATTCGTTCGCCCGAATTAAAATCTAATTTTAATTCCGCGTCGAAATCTAATTTCGTTTAATATATCGAATATATTAATTTTACCGATTATTCCAAATTAATCGTTATTTCTCTCTTGACGATATTTTATCCTAGATAAAATCTCCGTAATTATCCTAGATTAATTTTCTCTCTCTTCTATATAATCCCAGATTATTCAAGAGTGCGAGTTGTGCGTCATCGGTGGATTATCGGGAGCGACCCATGAGATCTCCGGATAAGTTGGCAGTAAATACGGTCGTCGGAGTATCCGAATCACGTACGTACCAAGTACTACGTTCTACCGATTTACGAGACAAAGTCGACTCCTAGCAAAGCACCAAGTCTACCCAATTCTCCGGACATATCCTTTTAAGAATATTTAAGATCTATATCAAGCGTAGTATCACGTGCTAGGGCTGGGGCTGGATAAGTGTCTGCCCCGTCCGAAACACATATCGGATGTCTGGTAACTAGTCTCTATAATCGGATATTCATGACCTGTCATAATATCACGATTGGATGCGCATCACTTAAGAGCACTAATACCGTATCCTACGTGACATCATCTCCACTATGACTGGAGTGATACTTCGTCTCGGACATCACATCCAATACACTACGATTCCTGATAAACCAAGAAGAGGTGAACACAGAACCAGTTAAGATCCCCCAACCACCAAAACCAAAGTTACCGATTTTCGTAAGTATTAGCGATGCAAGTCTCAGGTTAAGACTATACACACCTACCTTGATTTCGGCCTCCCATAGACACCTAGTCATAATACCAATGGGATTTCGAAGGGTCTATCCAGAGCGAAGCTGTTTCCCGTACCATCGGTGAAACACGACCTCCTATCGCACTTGCACAAGTATCAATACTTATATATATGAGAACTATGCCGTTGTGCCCTCACAACGCGCACAAGTGCAATACTAGCCTATTCCGCATTATCGATGTCCAGTCTCGATAATACTGCGGTTAGGGATATTTAATGATTAATCCTTCGTGGACTGATACTGTCTCATATCATCTCAATCCAGGAACTAATCATAGGGACCTCTCTTCATTTATATATCTATGGTGATCTAATCACAAATGACGAGAGTGCAATTTCCTTGTTACATAGTTAATTTGCTACAACAACACAATGATCTGTGCAAATAGTGACGCTATGGGTCATATATCCAACAATCTCCCACTTGGCACATAGCCAGTCACTCGAGTGTCTAACACCCGAACTATGTATGTTTGCTCAAATTGCTGAGGAAAGGTTTTCGTCAGCGGATTTGTTCGATTATCGTTTGACGCGATTTATCGATCATCACATCGCCACGATGTATGATCCGAACGAATCAGATGATATAGAAGTATATATCTGGATCGTCAAGAGACCTTTAATTCCTTAGCCTGTGCTGACGCCTAGCTCAGCTGCTAACAGAACTATATCTAATCTAATTAGATTTATTTTTGATCCAAATGGCTTCTATTGCTGCCTCAGCTGCAGCAATAATCCGTATTTGTTGTTTATTCGGCAACAGTTATCTTGCTTGGAAGATTTCCAGCTCACTGTCCCGTTATTCAAACTTTATAGTACCGTAGTATTTAATCGTTTGGAAACTTGCTGCAGTGATCCCAGTCACTTCAAGTTCTCCTTCTCCATAGTAAAAGATAGCATCTTTAGTTCTCAGAGATACTAACAGATGTTCTTAACTTCAATCCAGTGACTATCACTTGGATTGACCCGATTGTGACTCCATATGCTCGAAGCGTATGAGACACCAATACAAGTACATTTTAAATGTACAATTTCCCAGAGAGTGTTAACAACTCCAAATCTATCTCAGTAGATCTTTATTCCTTGAATAAAGGTTGTTACTCCCCAAATTCTACGGAGAATTTCTATGAAAGAATATTTATGAAAGCCAAGCTTTCACCAATGAATATGGAATATGGGAATTTCACTGTTAGTGCGCTCTCCCACTAACCTCCTTATATACACAAGAATTATTTCGTTTTGAGTCAAATCATAAACCATTATGATTATTTCAAAACGTCAGTTCAAGAACCTTATGCTTGCATTGATCCAAACATGGATCGAATAACCCGCAAACCTTGTTTGTCGGTTATACAAAATCGTCAGGATGTTGTAAACATCCTCCAAAAGGTTTCCTCCTTTCAAGAAAGCGATTTTGATTTATAACTGACACATTTCATAAATGAAATATACAGTTATTTCAAGCTTTCAAAATGGATTTACCATGGCAACAGGTAAAAGGTTGTTGAACCGTTATTAACACAATGTTGATAACGATACCTTTCCGTCAAAAGCCTAGCTTTGTACGTTAGTATGTTGCCATCCATGTAGTTTTCCTTGAAGACGTTAATGTACCATAGGCACAATGCCTTGTGGTACAACAACTAGTATCCAAAATAGTGTTATACTGGAATCCATTTCGGATTCATGGCACTTTGCCATAACATGGAGTCGATACCTCGTATCACTTCCTCTAAACGTAGTAGGATGGTACACCACCATAAGATTGACATCTTTATGATGTGAGATCAGAAACCCATACCCTAGGTTGTTTTCTGACTCTATCCGATCTACTAGGTTCTTGTGTATTTGAAGATTAATGGTATAGTTTCATCATAGATGAACTATTTATGTTCCATTAAGGACTTCGTGCCTTGAACAGTATACTCCGATTTTCATCGAGTATCACTATCCTCCCACTGACCACTGCATATCGGTATTCCTCTCAGGAAAACCGCATGGTGAGCAACAATTACATTGTTCTCATGTGGGATTTATAAGTACTATACTTAAGGTTTCCCTTAGGATAACCTATATTGGCACTTATCCAATTTGGGTCCTTAGTTTGGTATCAACCAAACGTTATGCCTGGCATACCCAAATTATCAGGAATGAGAAGAAACCTGTTTCTTCCTGTTCATATCCTATATGATATCTGTCAAACAGATTTATATGGAACCTTATTCTAAATAAGTTTTGCACTGTTAATACATATCCTGTTGAAGGAAATAGTAGCTCAGAGCGACTCGTGATAAACCTTATCATGTCAACAAAAATTCGGTTTTTGGTTCGGACACACGTCTAACTGACGTGTTTCGGGAGGAGTCCTCATATGAAAGAATACCGTACTCTTTCATGTACATATGAAACTTACTGCTTAAGTATTTTCCATTACGGTCTTACCGTGGCGGAATAATACTATAGCCGATCTGTTTGTTTTCTTCGTGTCGAAACTTCAAAAGTTTCCGATCTGTGTTCTTTAAAAGAAACACATAACCACTACGTGATGCTACATCCGTTAAGGTCACGAAATATTCATGTTCACATCTAGCCTAGCTAGATATGGGCCCACTTACTTCACCATGAATAGGGCTAACAGATCGGTGGCCCTTTTACTATTACCAAGTAAATAGTATTTTAGGTATTTAACCTAATAAACTAGATTCGTAGACCTTATTTGAATAGTCAAATCAGTCCTAGTACCCACTCTTCAAAAGTGTGGATATACGAGTCTTGTTTAATTGTGTCCCAGACAACAATGCCACAAATAAGTCTCTATTGATCAAATCAATTTGAGCTATTTATTTGTCATTTTATATGTTTGAGATTTTATTATATTCAAAATATAAATTCTGTTATTTACTTCTAATGTATTTTATCTCAGTATCATCTTTATATAAAAAACACTTAGTGTTCTATAATATAAAGGGTTATCCGTATCGGATTAAACACTGATATAGAGATAATGTCTCTAGTCAAAAGTTATATTATAACATTTCCTAATTTAAGTACATACCCGAAGGGTAGTTCTTAAATTTAGGTATCTGCGGTCGAAACAGCGACTTTCGTCCCGTTTTCCGATTTGCAGAGAATCTCGGCTTGAAGTCAGTATCCAGCTCATAGCGGATTCTGAACATCAATACATATATTTTATGTACCACACTAAGTATTTAAAATCTATTTTAATACTAGTGTGAACATAACTTTGACAAATATTTTTAAAGTTAGAGCCTCGCCCTTTCTTTAATTCCTTCGTGTCTTCCATATCCAAATGGTAGTCACTTTGGGATATGTCAATTATCCTTTCAATATTTCACAAACCTTTGGCCAAGCCTTGGGTTTCGGAATATCGAAACGATGTGCACCTTGTGCTACATGCCCAATTGCAAACTTTGACTTTTCTCCACTAAAATAGTCAATTAATTCTCCAAGAATTATTAATTGCAATTTTAATACTTTTAAATCTAAAGATAGATTTATTTATAAGTATATTAATTAAGCACTAAAGTCATCATCACATAAATCTTCCCAAGATTTTATGCTCTACTATTTGCTTAATTGGGGCTTAGTCATAATAAGTTATTTTATCAAATAATTAACCTATTATTAATTCCCAATTGAAAATTAACTCATTTAAACATTAATCCCAAGGATTATATATTTTAAATATTCAACCTTTCAATTCTTTCTTGATTTTAATAGTCCAACTATTTAATCAATTTAATAAGGTACTATTTATCATAATGATTACAATAATCCAATTATTTAATCAACTATAATTTAATATTGATTACTATAATCCATTATAAAATCAACTATCATTTAATTCAATTTATTGATTACTATAATCCAATTATAAAATCAACTATATATTGAATAAGTTTGTATATAGTCCAACTATATATATATATTTTAAAACAACATAAAATATTAGTCCAACTAATACTTTTGATTAATACGACGAGTAAATATAAAATGAGCGTTGTTAAGCGAGAGTAATTGAACGATTGTTGCAAATTCAATACTTACCTCCCACTATTTTTCGGCGAGCCTCTAACCCTCTGTGGAGTACTCGGGAAACCGCGTTTCCTAGTGGGCTAGGATCCTATTAAATAACACACAACCTTGACTTTGGCCAATAAAAGCTGTATGCTATTTAACTTAGGTAGATCTCTATGATCAATTGGATCTCATCCAATTCCTAGATCCGGTTAGGTGGACATCCAAGTCCGAAACATATGTATAATGTCAATGTATCCATTACATTTTCCTAACCCTATCCTCCGAATCATCTAGGCCTGGCTTTGGCCAAAAACAAACCTAATGATTCCAGTTAAGCGGGACCCATTGACGAGGAAAGTTTCGTAATCAATGTCATTGGAAAAAAAGATGATCTTGACTTTGGCCAATAAAAATCACGATTTGGACAAGACAACCGATATGCAAAAAAACTCTCATGATTCAGTACATCCTTGATTGACAAAGGTCTTGACTTTGGCCAAACAAACCAATGCCAACTTCGGATCTTGAACAAGAATCATTCAATGGAAGGGATATTGCTTAATATAGATTGAAGGATTTTCGCGTGCAAATTGGCTACCAATTTAACTATCTTTGTTAGGTTCATCATCATTACACCTTAAACATGCATTCTAAAATACATAATAAAGCGAGTATGAAACAAAATAAATAACGATATGCGGATGGATATTTACAATTGATCCTAGATCAAATCTCTCCCTTTTCTCACTCGAGCTAGCACTTGTACCACTTCTAACCCGTTACATACACTTCTAAGAAACTGTTGAGTTTTTCTAAGGTCCAAGATCAAAACAGACATGAAACATGCGTGAATACACCAACGAAGATAGCGGAATACTCACATTGATCGGTTATGTCGAATTGAAGACGAATCAAAGCCAAAAACGCACTGCTTTGTAAGCCCACTGCAAGCAGCCCATGCTCAACTGTCTTGGCAGTTCGGGTCTCAAAACGAAGCTCCAAACTCGTCGGATGAGTCCCGCCTCATGGGTGAACCTCTCTACCACCTTCGCAAGACTCATAGTGTGCTAGCACTTGCGGTTTCACCATGAAAACCCAACCCTTGCTCCCCCAAAGTCACGCCCAAACCAGTCAAAAAACAGTCCACACTTTGTGTGTTTGGCGTGAGGAGAAGAGAGAGAGAGTTGAGAGAGATTTTCTTATGATTTTTGTTACAAAAAATCAATTTATATTTATGCCATAATATTTATTAAATTAATAATAAACTTATGACACAAATCATGCAATGGCTTAGAGTGTCAACACTCAAATTCCATGCAAAACCATTGAGTGCATTGTACACTATCTCCATGCAATGCATTAGAATTAAATAATGCATAATATGACATGTGTCATGTGGGCCCCACACGTTTCCAAATGAAAGTGGGCCCACGTGCACTCAAGCGTTCGGGTTCGATATTTCCGAAATACCGAACTTACGTCGCGACGTTAATTAAATCGAATTTAAATAAATAATTGCGCCTATAGCGAAATTATTTACGTCGCTAACGAATTAATTCTAAATTAACTCGTTTGCCCGAATTAAAATCTAATTTTAATTCCGCGTCGAAATCGAATTTCGATTATTATATCGAATATAATAATTTTACGATTAATTCCAAATTAATCATTCTCTCTCTATACGATATTTTATCCTAATAAAATATCTCCGTAATTAATCCTAGATTAATTTTCTCTCTCTTCTGTATAATCCCAGATTATTCAAGAGTGAGAGTTGTGCGTCATCGGTGGATTATCGGGAAGCGACCCATGAGATCCCCGGATAAGCTGGCAGTAAATACGGTCGTCGGAGTATCCGAATCACGTACGTACCAAGTACTACGTTCTACCGATTTACGAGACAAGGTGGACTCCTAGCAAAGCACCAAGTCTACTCAATTCTCCGGACATATCCATTAAGAATATCAAGATCTGTATCAAGCGTAGTATACAATTGTATTGTGCATATCGGCTCAGTATCGGATATAGTCACGTGCTAGGGCTGGGGCTGGATAAGTGTCTGCCCCGTCCGAAACACATATCGGATGTCTGGTAACTAGTCTCTATAATCGGATATTCATGACCTGGTCATAATATCACGATTGGATGCGCATCACTTAAGAGCACTAATACCGTATCCTGCGTGACATCATCTCCACTATGACTGGAGTGACACTTCCGTCTCGACATCACATCCAATACCTACGATTCCTGATAAACCCAGAAGAGGTGAACACATAACCAGTTAAGATCCCCCAACCACCAAAACCAAAGTTTACCGATTGTCGTAAGTATTAGCGATGCAAGTCTCAGGTTAAGACTATACAACCTACCTTGATTTCGGCCTCCCATAGACACCTAGTCATAATACCAATGGGATTCCGAGGGTCTATCCAGAGCGAAGCTGTTCCCGTACCATCGGTGAAACACGACCTCCTATCGCACTTGCACAAGTATCCAATACTTATATATATGAGAACTATGCCGTTGTGCCCTCACAACGCGCACAAGTGCAATACTAGCCTATTCCGCATTATCGATGTCCAGTCTCGATAATACTACGGCTAGGGATATTTAATGATTAATCCTTCGTGGACTGATACTGTCTCAATCATCTCAATCCAGGAACTAATCATAGGGACCTCTCTTCATTTATATATCTATGGTGATCTAATCACAAATGACGAGAGTGCAATTTCCTTGTTACATAGTTAATTTGCTACAGCAACACAATGATCGTGCAAATAGTGACGCTATGGGTCATATTATCCAACAATCTCCCACTTGGCACATAGCCAGTCACTCGAGTGTCCTACACCCGAACTATGTAAGTTCGCTCAAATTGCTGAGGAAAGTTTCGTCAGCGGATTTGTTGATTATCGTTTGACGCGATTTATACGATCATCACATCGCCACGATGAATGATCCGAACGAATCAAATGATATAGAAGTATATATCTGGATCGTCGATGAGACCTTAATTCCTTAGCCTGTGCTGACGCCTAGCTCAGCTGCTACAGAACCATATCTAATCTAATTAGATTTACTTCGACCCAAAAGACTTCTATTGCTGCCTCAGCTGCAGCAATAATCCGCATTTGTTGTTTATTCGGCAACAGTATCTTGCTGGAAGATTTCCAGCTCACTGTCCCGTTATTCAAACTTTATAATCCGCAGTATTTAATGTTTGGAAACTTGCAGTGGTGATCCCAGTCACTTCAAGTTCTCCTTCTCCATAGTTTAAGACAGCATCTTAGTTCTAAGAGATACTAACAGATGTTCTTAACTTCAACCCAGTGACTATCACTTGGATTGACCCGATTGTGACTCCATATGCTCGAAGCGTATGAGACCACCAACACAAGTACATTTTAAATGTACAATTTCCCAGAGAGTGTTAACAACTCCAAATCTATCCCAGTAGATCTTTATTCCTTGAATAAAGGTTGTTACTCCCCAGAATTCTACGGAGAATTTCTATGAAAGATATTTATGAAACCAAGCTTTCACCAATTGCTTTATGGGAATTTCACTATTAGTGCAATCTCCCACTAACCTCCTTCTATACACAAGAATTATTTCGTTTTGAGTCAAATCATAAACCATTATGATTATTTCAAAACGACAGTTCCAAGAACCTTATGCTTGCATTGATCCAAACATGGATCGAATAACCGCAAACCTTGTTTGTCGGTTATAAAAAATCGTCAGGATGTTGTAAACATCCTCCAAAAGGTTCCTTTTCAGGAAAGCGATTTTGATTTATAACTGACATATTTCATAAATGAAATATATAGTTATTTTCAAGCATTTTCAAAATGGATTTACCATGGCAAAGGTAAAAAGGTTGAACCGTTATTAACACCATGTTGATAACGATACCTTTCCGTCAAAAGCCTAGTTTGTACGTTGGTATGTTGCCATCCATGTATGTCTTCCTTGAAGACGTTAAATGTACCAAGGCACAATGCCTTGTGGTACAACAACTAGTATCCAAAATAGTTGTTATACATGGAATCCATTTCGGATTCACGGCACTTTGCCATAAAGGGAGCGATACCTCGTATCACTTCCTGAAAACGTAGTCGGATGGTACACCTCCATAAGATTGACATCATTATGGGGGAGATCAGAAACCCATACCCTAGGTTGTTTTCTGACTCTATCCGATCTACGAAGTTCTTGTGTATTTGAAGATTAATGGTATAGATTCATCTTTGATGAACTGTTTGTGTTCATTACGGACTTCGTGCCTAGAATAGTATCACTCCGATTTTTCATCGAGT
>SKCR01027081.1:0-37910 GCA_019454045.1 Zanthoxylum bungeanum | reverse complement strand
GTAACCGCGGGTGAAAACAGTGAAAACAATGAAAATAACGAGTGAAACGGCGAGAACGGCGAGTCAAAACAGTGAGAAAATGGAAAAAATGAAACTGTGAACCTGTGGAAACAGTGGAAACATCAAATCCGTTGAAAACGGACGAAAATAATGAAAACGGTGAACCCGGACAAAACAGCGGAAACAACGGATCAGTGAGAATAGTGGGATGATAACCCTTCCGGTACCGTGGAACGCACTCCCGGACAGCGACTAAAAGGTAAGACCTGAGGGCACCCTTTGTTACTTTACTATTACGGACTCGGCGTATTTGGTTGACGTCAGATACGTCTAATCGGGTATGCGAGGTCCTACATTAATAGTGGCCAAGTTACTGGCCCACATGTTTATTTTTGTATTTGTTATGTTATGAAAACTCATTTTCGAAGCATGTAAATTTAAATGTAAGATTTATTTTTATGAATGTGAATTAGGTTGAATTATCATTGTACATGTATGTTAAGTAGTTTTGATTAATATTGCACAAATCACAAACATTACAAGATGACATAAAGTAAGAGACCATTCCGAACCCAAAGGTTTGAGGTCTTCTCTTGCGAGGGGTGAGTGCGGCCTTAAATCTCATTTTCCCGGCTCACACCGGGTGGCGACTCCATGTTATTTCGTACTTCTCAACTAGGCCGCGAGCCTAGAACAGCGTCGTCCAGTTTCTGTTGTCTACAGTTAGCACAGGTTATCCCCGATTGTAAGTTTCAACACTTGCCTAGAGAAGAGAATCAGATGGCAGATGCATATGACTTGGTCATAATTATCCGATAATAAAGAGACTAGTTGCTCGTAATCCGATATATGCTTCGTACGGGGCAGACACTGTACCAGCCCCAGGCCTTGCCTGTGATCATCCGATACTGTATCTAAATACCCAATACCACGTATACTACGCCTGATATAGATCTTATATTCCTATAAGGATATTTCTTGAGAATTGGGTAGGCATGGCGCTTTGCTAGAAGCCAACCTTGTCTTGTAAATCGGCATAAACGTAGTACTATGTACTTACGTGTTCGGACGACCGTATTTACTGCCAACATATCTGGGGATCTCATGGGTCACTTCCCGAAGATTCACTGATGACGTATGACTAGCACTTAATTAATCTGGGATTAATTAGAAGAGAGAGAAAAATTAGTCTGGGATTAATTGCGGAGATATTTTATCTGGGATAAAATATTATTTAAAGAGAGAAAACGATTAATTTGGAATTAATCGATAAATTAATATATTCGATATATTAAACGAAATTGGATTTCGACGGGAAATTAAAATTAGAGTTTAATTTGGGCGAACAAGTTAATTTAGAATTAATTCATTAGCGACGTGAATAGTGATTTCGCTAGGCATAATCATTTAATTACGTCGCAAAAGAAAATTGGTTAATTTAGAATTAGCTAACCCGAGCCCAGGATTGTTTGCGAGCGCATTCGCATTCGAATTCAAGAGCAGCACGCAAGTCAAATCAAGCGTCAAATCATTAGTCACATCAAGCGTCAAATCACATGTCACTTTAAGTGATGTGACAATTTGATTGATTGATTGATTGATGGGAGTTGTTGAAAAGCTTGAAAGACATTTACAATTTTTTAATTGGTATTTGACTTTTTGGTTTTGTGTATTAGATATACAAAACTAAAAACAATTAATCAACTCATTATCTCTCATTGTTTTACGGTTTGGAGCCAAGAATTTCCTTTCCTCTTTAAGCCCATTTGGGCATTTCTTGTTCTATTTTTCTGGGAAAACCGTGAGCAAGATGGGAAACAAGTGTGATGATTTTGCGGTAAAATCATCGAGAGCAAGCACTCCGAGAGACATGCGAATGTGATATGGAAGTCCACCAATGAGCTTGGAATCAAATCACAAATCTTGGAGTTTGATAAAGATGATCCATGGCCGAATTTGAGGAGCAAACAGCAGCCCTGCCAAGCTTGACAGTGAGCAGAAACCGAATTTTTGTTGCCTCTCGCGTCGCTCAACCGATCGATGTGAGTATTCTGCAACTTCATCGATTGTATTCACATGTATTTCTTGCTTGATAATCGATCCTCGGGGCCGTAGAAACTCCAACATGAGGGTTGTTTCTGGGGATGGTTTCAGGCGTGACTAATGACCGGCGTAATCACACACGTTAAACGCAAGCGCACGTATCGTTCAAGTAGTATAAAAAGATATCGATCTCACGAGGACTTATTACCTATTCTATTAATTTTATGAGGTTAAGTGATTACTGATATCTAACAAGTTGTTTGATTAAAATGACGATGATTCTAAATTTAAAACAAGTAAAAGAATTGAGAGTAGATTAATGAGAATTAAAACTATCTAGGGTTGTGAATTCTCCAATACTTATTAAATGATGAAGTAGTTAAATCATAGATGGGTAAAATATTGAGTTATTAATATGGAATACTAAATTATGTAAAAGCCTCTTTCGAACGATCATTTACAAATACATAGAATAATCAAATTGAACCATATGTCTATGTCAATTAAATTACCTAGATTCATTAAGATTGAATTCCAATTATGATTACCCCCCCGCCCAACAGGTATATTCCTATCCTGTAAGGAAATCTATTAAAGGTTTATCTATCCTTAAAGAAGATCGTGGGTTGTTAAGTCTGTGGTCTTTAACTTAAAATCTCTATTTCTAGTTCATTTTAAGTTTTATTTAGTCAATTTTATTAATGGCCAGTTAATAAAAAGCATTAAGATTAAGACTCAATAAATAACTCTTTTATATTACCCAAATTATAATCTAACCCTATAACCCGTGATATTGAATTTCATCACAACCCTAGATACTAACTTAGTTATGACACATAGCTAGGGCTAGTAAAATAAAATACATAAAGTAAAAAATGCCGAAAGTAAAATTGTGGTAAAGTAGAAATGCAATGAAATGAAATGCTAAGGTAAAAGGAATTAACTTTTACTAATTACTATTTAGATATCTCCCATTATATAATATATAAACTTGTGATAATTTTCCAACCAGCCATAAAGGCGGTAATATTTGTTAATAAACCAGCCATAAAGGCGGAACAACAATATACCAGCCATAAAGGCGGAACAACAATATACCAGCCATAAAGGCGGAATAGAAATTTTAATAACCAACCGACCATTATGGCGGTATCCTCATTAAGTCAAATTTTAAATAGATTATATATTATATTTAGGGAGATTAATCTAAAAAGCAATAGTAAAAGAATTACCTTATTACCTTAGCATAGAGAAGTTACCTTCTCATAGTAATAGTAAAAACCGAAAAAGTTTAAGAAAGAAATTACTATTACTATTAAAAAGTAATTACAAAACTTGAATTTAAAGAACTAGAGAGAGAAACTCTCAATTTAGAACTAAGAAGTGAGAGAGAATGGTACAATGAATTATGAAAATTCGATCTCTATTTATAGGCTCGGATAAGGGTCCGGCGTCGCGACGCCCAAATTGCACTAGCGTCGCGCCGCTGGGTACAATTCGACACGTGTCACGCGCTGGTTGGTCGGCTCAGAATCTTATCCGATGACGTGGCACTGTTCATGACATCATTGCTTGCGTCACGCTGACGTGTCAACTGTTCATGACGTCATTGCTTGCGTCATGCTGATGATGTGGAAGGCGACGTGGCAAGGCGGCTTCTGAAGGCGGCTCGTTGATTTGTTGACACGTGGCACGCGGTGCACGTTAGCAGATCTTCTGTGATGGTGACACGTGGCACGACGCACGTTAGCAAAGTCAAACTTCTCAAATTCTGACCCGTTGACCAAGCGCATGTTAGCAGATTCGGCGCATATTGGGCGTCGCGACGCGCAAGGCTTCAGCGTCGCGACGCTGAAATGACGATTTTGCCCTTTTTGTCCAGTTTTGTCCATTTTGCGCCCCAAAACACTCCAGAATGTCCTGAAACTGTATTTATCTGCAAAATAACACAAAACACATCAAAATATTCACAAAACTCAAGAAACTATACAAAATATTAGGTTAAATGAGTGGGAAATAGTGATAGAAATACCACTCATCACACCCCCAAACCTAACATTTTGCTTGTCCTCGAGCAAAATATAAAATAACATAAATAAATTAACTAAGCCACTTTCGTAGGGATCACGATTGCATTTAGCATATGCAACAAGCCTTTAAACCCCTAGGTGTCCCTAGTGGACGAGTTGTAGTCTCGTGAGGGTTTACAGCAATGATACCCACAAACATTTTATAAAAGTAAAAAGGTAGTGAAACTAATGCACACAAAAGCAAAAAGACAAGCGAAAAGAGAATAAAGATGTTAGTGACTAATCAGGTGAAATTTCTAATCCAAGTTACTAGATGTTTTGTTTCATTCTAAATTACTGAATAAGTAAATTCTCCGATTATTTTTACCATTCTTCATATATACAGCCAACAAAATATTAAACAACTCATTTTTGCCCACAACGGTCATAAGTGCAGTTGATAAGAGAGTAATATTTTTGTCCTAAAGTTTTATCAAAATTCACATCTTTTTATAGTAATGGAATAAATTTTCTGATTTTCTGATTTTTTTCTTTGATTTTTCTCTATTTTTTATTTATACAATATCTTCCATCTATGTAGCGAGCTTTAGGTCGGTGACTCCCAAACCAGTTGGCTTTAGGGCATCAGGTGTTAAGACACCTCTAAGGACTTAATTACTCAGACTTCAGATATATATACATATATATAAATTTTTCATCATTTTTGATCCATGTAACGAGCTTTGGGCCAATGACTCCCAACCAGTTGGTTTTAGGGAATTAGGTATTAAAATACCCTTACAGACTTAATAACTCGGATCTCAGATGTTTTTTTTTTTTTTTTTTTATTCCATCTCTATTTTTTTAGATGTTTCCTCCAAATGAACTAGAGTACTGGATATTACAAACTTTTCAATTTTAGCTTATGTCTGTATGTTATCATGTATGTTGATAATATCTGCTAACTAAGTATATGAAGATTCATTTTAGTCAGTTTTGTGGAGAATTTATAGATTTAATAATTCAAAAGTGAATAAACAAAAATTAACTTGTTTTGAATTAGGTTTGAAATACGTCTCAGGAGTGGAAATTCCTTACACAGCTATTTCTTACCAATTTCATCTTTTTAGTCAACATAACAACAAAACATTTCTACTGGTCATATAACTATAATTTACATGTTTTTTTAAAAGTTTAATCAAAGGCTCAGTTTATGGTGTGTGACTAACTGTCGAATGGACTTCCCGTTGTAGATTCCCCAGAGGGAAGGTGGAGCGAGGCTCACTTAAATACCCAAGCTCCTTAGGCTCTTATCGCTTGTTGTCAGGAATAAACAACGAGTCCTCCAAACTAGTCTGTCACAACACGCTACAAGTGAATGATTATCTAGGTGCCTCCACAGCTTTTCCTTATAAAAAGGTAGTGAGTGAAGGAAGACACCAAACCATCACCTAGCTTTAAATATGCCCTTTGTTTTTATTAATTTTTTAATTTTTTTGTATTTTTCGAAAAAAAATTTTGGACGAAAAATAAAAACTAAAAATCAAGATAAAAGGAGAATTAAGAAGATAATACCTGGTTAGCTGAAATTTTACAAGAAATTAAAGGTTAAGATCCAGATTAATTCGACGCTTCTTACCACGATCATCCTCGGACCATTTTATCTTTGAAATGATAGGGTCAACTTGTGGTTCAAAGGCTACGAGTTGATCAATTAGATCCGGTGTAGTTCTGGCAGTGAATAAGAGTTCTTTCATAGGTTTTGACACGAACCCATTTCTCCGAGCATCATCAAGAAACACACAAAGAAAATCATAAAATCCATCAACGTTGAGCAATCCAAGCGGTTTCTGGTGTATGTTCAGGTTCGCCCAAGATAGAACTATAAAAATTTCCTCTAATGTACCCAAGCCACCTGGCAAAGCAATAAAAGCATCAGAACAGTTAATCATTTCTACCAGTCGTTCAGACATACCTGGCACGATCAGTTCCTCTCGTTTGATGATCCAATAATATTAGCCTCTGCCAAGGGTTTTGGGATGATTCCCAAAACATGACTGCCTCCTTCTTGTACGGCCTTTGAAACGATCCCCATTAGTCCAAGATTGCCTCCGCCATATATTAAATGCATATTCCTTGCTGCTAAGACTCGACCCAATTCCTGTGCTGCTTCTATGTATTGTGGTTTAGTACCAACAGTACTACCGCAAAACACACAATATTTTCAATTCGTCTTCTTGAAGTGGCTTCCATTTTTTTACTATGGATGTCTTCAAAAGTGCAATGATGAGTTGAATTTATAGTACCTGAAAAGGGTGAATAAAATAATAGCACAAGTATCTTCGAAGGACGATTAGTAGCAAAATAATAAAATAGATCGTGATAGTCAACAAGATTTGGATCCTGTCGGAGAAAACAATAAAACAAATCAATTACTAGAAAAAGACAAAGAGATATAATATGTACAAGAAAAGTAACGGCTTGATTGACATCTATGCGTCAGGAACAAGCTTCTCATCCAATTTTCTTATAAATTGGCAAACAGGGTCTTTTTGAGTCAGATTCCCTAGACTTAATTGTTGTCTTTCTTTTTGGAATTGTGTGTGTAATTTGTGAATGGCTATATGAACATATCCACTGGGATGCGTCTCAAGAGTCGAAGAAATATCATCTAAAGACTCCTTACTCAAGCCATCCCTAATGAATTTAATTTTATCTTCACGATTATCAGACACCATTCCTAAAGAACGACAACGAGTATTGCAATTCCAACGCGCACATTTGTAACAAACGCCTATTTGCTTAGCTCTACGTTTCTTTGCATAGGTGCTTCTTCCAAAACCAGGTAAATAAGAACTACAAGTCTCAGAAAACTCACCTGCTAGACGGATACGTGCTTCGATTACCCAACAAATATCAGTAGGAATACCTTTGATCATTAGTAGTCTCATTCGTTCCAAGCGAGCTTTGTAAACTTTCATCAGAGATTTTTGAGGGAGAGAAGGAAATTGCTTGTGAAGACTTGCGAGAGCTTCTTCCATCTTGAAATGTCTTAAACTGCAAAAACTAAACACACAAAAGTAAATCACACCAAATCACAATATATACAAAAATTGCATGGGTTGCCTCCCTGCGAGCGCTAAGTTTTAAGTCGTCAGCTAGATGTGACTGCCTGAACTTTATGCTGGATCTGAAAGTGTGACACTTTCTTTTTGTCATTCCAACGGTTCTCCCCAGTAGTGCTTAACACGCCTGTTCTTAACTTTGAAAGTTTTGTTGGAGTCAGGATCATGTATCTCAACGGCTCTATCTGGAAAAACTTTGGTGATCACAAATGGACCTGACCACCGTGATTTTGGCTTCCAAGGGAAGAATTTCCCCCTTGATTTGTTTAACAGTACCTTCTGCCCTGGTTTCAGTTGTATGCGCACTAATTTCTCATCATGTCTTTTCTTTGCCTTTTCTTTGTATAATTTGGCATCCTCAAAAGGCTGTTTGTGAAATTCCTCCCATTCGTTGAGCTGGTGGATCTTTTTCTCTTCTGTTGCTTGTTGTGCAAGAATTGGCTCTTTCAGTACAAAAGACGCTTTTCAGATACTTTTTCTTTGTTTCCAACCATATCATATATCGTAACATAGGTAAATCATGATGGACATCTAAGCGAACGGTCATTCACTGATCCGCCATCTCTTCAACTAGTCATCTCGCGACTACTAGGCTTCTACTACTAAGATCCCGTAATCAAGTGCTCGTGAGTCCAGCCGAGATCAACCACTCAGACTACCGGATGAGAACACATCTCGTACTTATTGTTTCTAATGTTCTCCCTACAGCAAACAATGCCATCACTGGACATATGGCTAACCATCAATGACTTCTATCTTCTTTTTTTCACTCACTTATTCCACGGAATTCTTCCTTTCAACTGCTGATAATTTAGGCTTCGCCCCCTAGGATTCCTTCCCGAAACTGGTACTGATGTGGGTCTCAACCCTGGGACTCATCCCTAAGATTAATGCTGATGTGGGCCTCAACCCGGTGATTCATTCCTGAAACTGATATTGATTCATTCCTGAAACTGATGTGGGCCTCAACCCCGTGATTTATTCCTAACAGTGACGATACTGTATTGTTGCTGCTTCTGGTTGGCTTGCCTTTGCCGCTTTATCTTTTTTTCTTCTTTGAAACCTGCGAATACGAATACAAACAAAACACAAAAAGGAATGCAAGTGTGTTACGTGTATGCATGCATGCATGTATGAACTTCCTATCCCGTTGGGTTAGATCTCCCTCCAGCTCTCCTGGTGTCTACTCTACTCGGTATCTCTTCTTCAGGCAAAATATTCCTTCAATTTGTCCACGTTGATCAGCTGAGTGAACTCGTTCCCTTTCAAATCTGACAGTCTCACTGCCCCATTTCCATTACTTTCTGGACTATGTGGGGTCCTTCCCCGTTGGCTCTGAACTTTCCTCTAGTACATTCTGACCTTCCCATCTTTCTTCGGTATTGGCACATTGTTTGCCAACCACTCAGTGTACTTTATTACTCTAAGAAACACAATCGAGGGCTTACGAGTCTCTCATAGATCAATTACTTAAAGTATCAAATAAAAGCACATCAAGAGTTTATCATTTTTAAAATTTCCCTTTAAAGAAAATGACTTCATCATCGGATTAAAGCTTAACTATTAAGGGAAAAAACTTGAACAAGTAGGCAAAATCAATGTCTTATGATTAATGGATGTGACATCACAATTGAATGAGATCAGGAAAACAAACATCCCCATAACTTGCAACTTTGTCTTATTTCGTCTTCTTGCTTTTTTCGAACATCAGATCTTCTTACTCCTGTAATTCTTTTTCCCATTTACTTTCCCCTTTCTGCTCTGCTTCATCTTTACTATTGTTTCCCATATCCTCATGCGGGAAGCTTGGTGGTCGTGAGTTTGGAGAACAGTGCTGTCAGGTAAGCTGGAGTTGATCATGTAGGTTAGTGGTGGACAGAATGGTAGTTAGGTAGAGGGTTTATGTATGTCTTGGGTTGTTTTTTTTCTGGATCGGGTATTTTATGGTAGTCGATGAGGTTCTGGATCTCATGTCTGAGGCGGGCACAGCTGTCGGTGTCATGGCCTTTTTGCTGGTGAAAGTAACAGTATAGGTTTAGGTCGAGGTAGCGTGGCACAGGGTTTGGAAGTGGTTTAGGTTATGAGGGACTTATGAGACCTTGCTTTTTATGTTCTTTAAACACCTCTGACAAAGGTCTACCGAAATCGGAGAATCGCATGTTCCTGATGGGGACGACCTCAGAAGGAGTGAGCTTGGTTCCCTAAGATCTCCTAATGGTCTTGCTATTCCGATCGCAGAATTGTCTATTATTGGCTATATAGGGTGTTGTCAAACTGGTCACAGCGGCGATCAACGCTTGCAACTGCTCTGTAATCTTAGTGAGGCTATTCTCCAGCCGATCCATACGAGACCCATCATTCTCTGATTCGCTCATGTTTGCTAACAGCTTTTTGATGAGTCTTCCCTCTTCCCCAACCCAACGGGTATCTATGATGGCTCTTAAGACACATGGGGTTAACATGATGCGTGTATGCATGAGATACATGAGATGCATATGACGTATGGAATATATCAGCCGGCCCATTATCATTTTAAAGCATTCAATCATATTATTGCGCGGTGCAAACTTGTCCCAGTTGAAAAGGCCCGACAAGTTTATACTTTTGTGATAACATTACTAAACAACTTCAAATGATAAGAGGCCTAAATACAAAATGGCCCATCGACATTTTAGATGCTTTTGGCCCCATTGTCAAGGGACACGAACTCGTCCCAGTTTAAATGTAGGTTTACGGGGATGCAAACAAAGGCTCTCGCTGATGAAGGATTGCCCATAACTAGGACTCCCCACTCAAGGGTTCGAGCGACCAAGTGAGCGCACCTTTTTGTTTCCCTTAAGGTACGTGCAAATGAGTTATGGTGCGTGAATAACTGTCAAATGGATTTCCTATTGTAGATTCCCCAGATGGAGGGCGGAGCGAACTCTCTTAAATACCCAAGCCTCTTAGGCTCTTATTGCCTTGGTGACAGGAATAAACAACAAGTCCTCCAAATTAGTTTGTAACAGTGAGCTACGGGTAATGATTATCTAGGTGCCTTCACAACTTTTCCTTATAGAAAGGTAGTGAATGAAAGAAGACACCAAACCATTACCTAGCCTTAATAATGTCTTTGATTAAACCCCATCAACCCACTGTAGACATGGTTAATTAAAGCACAAATCACAAACATTACAAGACATTATTTCGGGGCCGATTCTCTATCCCCAGATGAGTCCCCAGACTGTAGGACATAAAAATCGGCGACGTTGTTCCAGGCTCGCGGCCTGGTCGGGAGTATGGAGTAGCCCGCGGGGGAATAAACCAGAGAAATAAAATGGAGTCGCCACCCAGTGTGAACTGGGAAATGATTAAAGGCCGCACTTACCCCTCGCAAGGGAAGACCTCAAACCGTTGGGTTCGGAATGGTCCCTTACTTATGCCGGTTGTAATGAACGGATTCGTGGAATAATATAACAAAGTCTACGCAACATACACATGCAAGAATAACTAATATCTAAGTTTGCACACATAGGAATAAACAAAATAAAATCGAGCACGCGATCTCATGAACATATCAAATGGATAAATGCGGAATAATAAAACAACAAAATAAAAATAAATACGGAATATTAAATATGTGACCAAATAATTTGGCCATTTTAAATGTAGGACTTCGCATGCCTGGTTGGACGTATTCCACGTCCAACCAAGCATGCTGTTACCAGGACGACAAAATAAAATATAACAAAGGGTGCCCCTAGGTCTTACCTTTTAAGTCGCTTCTCGGGAGTACGTTGGGACGTCACCGGAAGGGTTAGCATTTCCGCTGTTTTCACTTGTTGTTTCCACTGGCTGTTTTCTCTGTTTTTGGGGCCTTTTTATCTCGGTTTTGGCTACAGTTTTGGCTTGGTTCGGGGGCCGATTTTGGGTTATTTTCTGGGCTGTTTGGTGGAATGTTTTGTACTATTTTCTGGACTGTGTTTCACGATTTGGAGGGGGGCTATTTGCTTTGAGTCTTTTTTTGTTGTTAGTGGGTTTGTCTTTTTATTATTGTTGTGTATATTATCGGTTTGTGGCTGCTGTTTTAACTTGATTTGTGGGCTATTTGTTCGGTGCTTTTTGTTGCTTTGTGGTGTGTGTTTGATGGTCTGTGAGTGTGTACCGAGTGAATATGGTGTTGATGTAAGAAGAATGTGTTGTTGAATGATAATGGACGTGTGTTTAGGTGTGTGTCTTCTTTGTGGTTGATGCGTGCGTTTTGTGAGTGTGGTGTCTCGGTCAAGAGGAGATGGGCTTTGTGAGTGCTTACGGTTTGAGTTAAAGGCATGAAGCTGGGCAGTGTGTGTGTTGAAGTCAATGGCCAAGGGAGAGAGCCATGTGTGTCATTGCAAGCTACCGTGTATCTGCATGAGTGGTGTGGCTTTTTGAGTGCTGTGTCTTCATGCGAGAACTGCAAGCATGGGGTTGTAAAGGGCTGGCTTTGTTTGTATCTTATCTTAAAGAGCCTAGAAGATGTGAGAGGATTGGTGTGAGCTTGGGACTTATGTTAGGGTTTTGATAAGCTGAGAGAGATTGGCGTTGAGGGCTGCTTTGCTGAGAAAGAATGGTGTTAATGAGGGTTGTTTCTGGGGCTGGTTTCTGGCGTGACTAAGGGCTATTTCTGGGGCTAGTTTCTGGTGTGAATAAGGGCTGTATCTGGGGCTGGTTTCAGGCGTGAATAAGGGCTGTTTCTGGGGCTGGTTTCAGGCGTGAATAAGGGCTATTTCTGGGGCTGGTTTCAGGCGTGAATAAGGGCTATTTCTGGGGCTGGTTTCAGGCGTGTATAAGGGTTGTTTCTGGGGCTGGTTTCAGGCGTGAATAAGGGCCGTTTTGGGGCTGTATGGGCGTGACTTAAGGGGCAATTCACTGGTTATTTGCTTGTTGCAGTTTGGCGGCAATGGAGAGGGATTTTGGGAGTGCTTGGGCGTGAGTGAGCTTAGCGGAAGAATGGTTGGATTTTCGTCCTTTTTATAGGCAAGAATTGGTGCATTAATGGCGTGGGGTATGCTTGGTGGAGGTTATTAATTAGGAGGTGGCTTTGTTGAAAATGGTAAAGAGATTGATGTGTTGTGTCTTTTGACTTGGTGGGAGGCTATTAATTAGGAGGTGGCTTTGTTGAAAATGGGGTGTGAGGTGAATTGAAGTCAATAGGCGTGGGGTTTGTTTGGTGGAGGGGTGACTTTTGTGGAAAGGGCGTGAGGTAGTCTCTTGTCTTCACATGTACATGCATGCATGGGTGTTTGGCTTACGTAAGGGCTGCGCTCATAATGGTTCACGTGGGGGGTATTGGCATTTGTTTTGTTAGTGATTTGTGAGGCAGTTTTGGCTTGTAGTGACTTGAGTTTAGGGTTTGTGCTTGTTGTGCCTATGTGTCCTGTTTAGGGTATGGGTCGGGGATAAATTTTAAAACAGAGGCCTAACGAGCAAACCCGAAGCTAAGCAAACGAATTAAATCCAACGAGGTATCGATTTCCTAATTTTCCCTTCCAACGTCTGTTTCCCATGACTTCCGCAACTTAAAAAGGTAGTGCCTCCGCACGAGGCTCATCATCGGGAATTATATGCAAAAATGCAGTGTCTGCAATGATTTAATCAAATTGAGTGTTTGGATATGCTTAGATTATGATAGCTTAGAGTTATGCATGATTAATTTGAGAAATATTGATTAGAAAATTTTTCCTAATTACCCTAGCTTGGCCGAAAGTTTGGACCCTTTGTTGCTCATGGTGATTTTGATTTTTCAGACCATTAGATGTGTTTAAAATGCATGAGATATATTGATTTGTGATTTAATTAGATTGAAATAAAAATTGATGATAAAATGCATGAAATGCTGTGAGCTTAATGAGCAGTAATGACTTGATTTTGTTTCAATTGTGTTGGACATGAATTGAATATAATAAATCATGATTAATTAATTAAATTGGTGTTTTGGAAATGTTAATTTAACTAATTAATTATGTCTATACACTTTAATAATAAATAAATTGTGATATTTGGAATATTGGAATTTAATTAATTAGGCTTTATTTTAGAATTGGGCTAAAATTGTTATATTTGGGCTTAATGGCTTGGTTGGTCCAAGTTGGTTTAGGACAATTGGTTTGGATCCAAATTGGGCCTAAAACCATTCCATAAAGTCCAAATATAATTAATGGGCCTTTTCAAATTTAATTGGGCCTAATGGGCCGAAATTAATTTTATGGCAAATCGGGTGATTCCTTTATTGGGCCTTGGCATTTGGGTTTGACCAATATTAGCCAAAGTCCATGCCTTATGAATTAATTAAAAGCCCATTGGACTTTAATTAAATTGACATTGGATGTTAATTGGGCCTTTGAGACCCATTAAGATTGGATTTAGAATCTAAGTCTAAAAGGCACATTAATAAAGTATAATTATTTAATTTGGAATTAAATAAGAATTAGTATTGAATACAAATTAAATTGGATTTAAAATTGTAGTTCGATATAATTCAAGAATTCGCACTTTGAGTATTAATTCTTCAACGAGTTGGACTCGCGCAAATCAAATCGTTGTTTGAACATTGGATGATCACTTAATTCAAAGATTAATTAGTTGGATTAGATTGATTGGATAACATGCTTTGTGTGAATACATGGATGTATTGTATGAATAATGTATATCAGATGGATATTAGATGAGTGATGGTAATTTTGGAAATTGTTGTAATAAATTTAGAATTTATTAAATTGGACTTGCGTGTCCAGCCTTTATCTCTTGACTCATTGTAATTCTCTTCTCACCAATTCCCCTCAATGTAAATGAGGTTTCTTTATTGTATTATGTAATTGGGTAGAAGTTAGAATAGTGCTAGCCGGGGAGAGGAAAGGGAATGATTTGTTCTAGGAACAATTTGTTAAATATCCATCCGTATATCGTTATTATTTATTTCACGCCTTATTATGCTTTTAGAATGCATGCTTAAGGGTGTATGATGAGACCTAATCAAAGATAATAAATTGGTTGCCAATTTACGCGAAAAACCCTCAAACAAATATTAAGCGAATTCCTTCCATTGAGTGGTTTTTTCTCAAGATCCAAGATTGGCATTGGTTTGTTGGCCAAAGTAAAGATCAATGTCCATCGCGGATGTGTTTGAACCATGAAAGTTTTGTTCCATATTGCATGTCTTGGGCAAGTTGTGATTTGTTGGCCAAAGTCAAGGTCACTTCTTGTTCATCGACATGGATTACGAAGTTTTCCAAGGTCAATGGGTCCCGTTTAACTAGAATCATTAAGCTTGTTTAGCCAAAGCCAAGGCTTAGTTTATTCAGAGGAATAGGTTAGGAAAATATATTGGCATATATATTGTATATATGTTTCGGACTTGGAGGTCCACCTACCGGATCTAGGAATTGGATGAGATCCAATTGATCTTAGAGACCTACCTAGTTAAATATCATACAGCTTGTTGGCCAAAGTCAAGGTTGTGTGTTATTTAACGGGATCCTAGCCCACTAGGAAACTAGGTTTCCCGAGTACTCGACAGAGGGTTAGAGGCTCGACGAAAAATAGTGGGAGGCTAGTATTGAATTTGCAATTTCGTTCAAAAACTTCCCAATACGTGCTTTCAAATTATTTCGTCATTTTATGTATTTATTAGTTGGACTAATATTTTATTATTTTCTTGTAACAGTTGGACTGTACCCAAAAATCGTTAATTGAATAGTTAGACTACTGGAACTAAGATGGCGGGAAAGATCAACGTTAGGGACATTATCATGGGCGAAAATATCTTTAATGGTGCGAACTTTCCTGATTGGGATATGAACCTCAGGATTGTCCTGGGGGCCGAGAAGATGCACTATACGATAGAGAGACCTCTTGGGCCTAAGCCCGAAAATGAGCAGCCGCTTGAGTTTGAGATTTGGAAGAATCATAGCGATAACAACTCAACTACTTAATACTTCTTGCTCGCTGCAATGACCCCTCAATTTCGTCGCCAGAATAAGGGATTGGATCCCTATACTATGATGGAAAAATTGAAGGACCTTCATCGATCTAACCTTAGATCGCAAAGGTATGAATTGCAGAAGAAGCTCTTTCGCTCTCGAATGTCAGAGGGTACATCTGTCGAACACCATGTGTCACAGATGATTGCTGACATCGAACAGCTGGGTCAGCTAGGCATAACCTTTGAGGCTGAGACTTCTATAGATTTAATCTTGCAGTCTCTTCCTCACAGCTGGAGCGGGTTAATCATAAACTATAATATGATGAACCAATACCATACTCTTGGAGAGTTGATGGCAATGATGCGTGAAGCAGAAAAAAAGCTATTGAATGGCAAAAATCACGAGGCGCACTTCGCTTCAACATCTCAGTCTGCCAAGGCATGGCCAAAGGCTACTGGAGGTGTAAAGAAGAAGAAGAAGAAGGGCAAGGCCAAATCATCAAAGTCTTATGGGAAGGCTAAGGACAAATCCCAGGATGTCTACCTACTGTGTGGCAAATGGGGTCACTGGAAGCGTGATTGCCGAGAGTACAAGGTGCACATGAAGGAAATCAAATCGGGCAAGGAACCGACTTAAGGTATGTTTGTTATAAAAATAAACATGTCTACTTCTAGTATTAAAAATTGGATTTTTGATTCTGGTTGTGGTACTCATATATGTACTGATGTGCAGGATCTGCAGATTAGCAGGAGATTGGCCTCAGGGGAGATTGATCTACGAGTTAGAAACGGGACCAGATTCGTTGTTTTGGCTGTAGGGACTTATATTTTGGAACTGCCCTCGGGGCATGTACTAAACTTATCAGATTGTTATTATGTACCTAGTTTAACTAGGAATATTATTTCTGTATCTTGTTTAGCCCAATGTGGGTATACTTTTGTATTTAGAAACACTGGGTGCTTTATGTATAAAAATGATATTGAGATATGCAGTGCTGATGTGTATAATGGTATTTATATTTTGAATATAAATCAATCTTAAAAATATAATGTAACAAACAAAAGGCTTAAATTAAGTAACAAATATGAAACTTATATGTTTCATTGTCGTCTATGACACATTAACAAGACTTGCATATCCACACTTTCAAAGAATGGGTACTTGGACGGATTTCATCCAAAATCATATGACGTCTTCGAATCTTGTTTATTAGGCAAAATGCCTAAAACACCTTTTAGCGGTAAAGGTGCACGTGCCACCGAACTGTTAGCCCTCGTTCATAGTGACGTATGTGGGCCCATGTCTAGCCAGGCTAGAGGTGGATATGAATACTTCGTAACCTTTACGGATGATGCATCGTGTTATTGTTATGTGTATCTTATGAGACACAAGTCGGAAACCTTTGAGAAATTTAAAGAGTTTCGACACGAAGTAGAAAAACAGACCGGCAAAAGTATTAAAACATTACGTTTGGACTATGGTGGAGAATACTTAAGCAATGAGTTCTTGATTACTTGAAAGAGTATAGTATTCTTTCACAGTGGACTCCTCCCGGAACACCTCAATTAAACGGTGTCTGAACGGAGGAACCGAACTTTGTTGGTCATGGTAAGGTCTATGATGAGTCGCATTGAGCTTTCTATTTCCTTCTGGGGATATGCATTGAACAGTTCAATACTTATTTTGAATAAGGTTCCGTCAAAGTCTGTTCAACAGACTCCATATGAAATATGGACAGGAAAGAAACCGGGTTTCACATTCCTGAAGATTTGGGGATGTTGGGCATACGTTAAACGTTTGGATGGTACCAAACTAGAACCCAAATCGGATAAGTGTCTATTTTTAGGTTATCCTAGGGAAACCAAAGGATATTACTTCTACAACCCATAGGAGAACAAAGTATTTATTACTCTACATGCGATTTTCCTTCAGAATGAATTCCTAAATACAGTGGTTAGTGGGAGGAAAGTAGAACTCGATGAAAATCAGAGTGATACTGTTCTTGGCACCAATTCCTTAACGAAACATGAACAGTTCATCAGGGATGAGACTGCACAACAATCTTCGAATACACAAGAACCGCGTAGGTCGGAGATAGTCATAAAATAACCTGAGAGGTATGGGTTTCTGATCTCACTTCATATGGATATTAATCTTATTGAGGAAGACGAATCGGTTACGTATAAGGAAGCGATACAAGGTATCGACTCCGGTTTATGGTAAGATACCATGGAATTCGAAATGGATTCCATGTACACCAACCAAGTTTGTGTTTGGGTTGGTGCTCAGAGCGCCAATTCGGACCGTATTTATGTCTGATTCATGAATACGAACATCCCATTTTCCATAATATTACTTATTTATGGTTGCACCTCTTGTTTTTATATATGTATTCGATCTGATTACGATTAGATTGAAACTAAATATGGTTTAGTGATATGTATATATTAGAGAAAGGCCCGATAATATATATTACAGTACACAGTTACAAAGGTAGTTTGTAATTGACATTGGGAAGTGTCACTGGTAAATGTATATTATCAAATATAGTTCCTTGTCAAGATTCACTAACACGGGTCGGTTAGTCAAATTCGTTGAGACCAGTACATGTCGTATATCGAGACTTGGTCTGATGGTTTATCCCAATGAACCATGAGTCTAGGGAGACTCGTATAGACGTGTAGGTGTTTATAATAGATAAACACTGAACGACTCACCGAAGATTCTTAATGGATGGTAAACCAACGTCAATAAGAATCTTCTCGGATTGAGTAGCATAGTGGTCCTTGGACTTGAGATACCACTGTGGATTTATGAGACATCATTCACACTTAGATTGGCAGTCACGTCACCGATCTATTTAGATCAGACCTCCGCCTGTTCGTTGGGTGTGGACCGATCCTCAGGTTATCCTGTGTGTATCAAGATAGGATTCGTCAGTTCTGTGTATAGAGCATAGGTAGTCCATATATGATTAGCAGTCTGTTAAATATGTGGCCATAGTATACTTCGAAAGTAAGTTCCGAATGTTATTTAGAGATTGCTAATAGATACGTCGACGGGATAATACCTATAGAGATTTGACGTTTACATCTATATCTCTGGTATTATCCGGATACCTTGTGACGGAGGGATTATACGTATGCAATGACCTCGACCTGTATGATTCAGCTAATTTATCTGTGGTCGTCATAATTTACGGGTGGGTAAATTATGGACACGAAATTAGATTTTGTGACGGATATACCTGAATCTAGAATGTCTCACTAATGAAATATACTCTTAGAGCACTAGGGCAACATTTATGAATAATGGTGATTATTTATAAAATTTTTAAATGTTAAACGAAAAATACATGCGAACGGGCCGAACTGCCATTTCCTAATTAATGTGAATTTGTATTTAATATATGATATTATTAAATACACATTAATAAATTGTCAAATAAAGGTATTTGACATATATCATTAATATATGTATTTGAGATATTTAAAGTAAATATAATACATATATTTGAGATATTTGTATTTAATTAATTATTTAATTATTTAATTTTTAAATGATTAATATAATTAAAATATAAATATCTCACGAAATGATAAAGTTAGGAATTGATTATAAGTGTATATTTTTGACTTATACATTAAATGAAAAGGTTGTCAAAATGGTTTTGACTACTTGGATATTTGTTTTAATAAGTTATAATCGAAAATATCCTTATCCTTTTTTCTTACCAAATTTCGGCCATGACCATAAAATAAATATAATTGTATATTTTTTAAGTTGCTTTTGTTGACTTATGAATTTTCATTAAAGGTGTAATGATAAAATTACAAGTTGATTAAAGTAACTTTAAATGAAACAAAAACTATAGATATTTTATAAACACCCTAAATTTCAGCCAAGGCATATTTTAGGGAGTATATATTGTTTTTTTTTTTCACTTTTAGGGTTTATGGAGTTCATTAGATACAAAATAAACACAAAAGAAGTTGAGAGAAAAGCTTGAGGGCTAAAGGAAAAACCTTGAAAAAATCATGTTTTTGTAAGTCTTTCATTGAGTCTTCAACATGGAATTGTTTCTAACATGCTTGGCATCATCTTGTGTTGCTTTGATGTTCTTTGTACCTTACAGTTGTGTTTAATTTGTTCTGAACTTGAATAATGAAGTATGCATGTTAGTAAGCTTGAAATGGTTACAATGGCTTACTTTTGATTTTTGGAAATGAAGTTGCCATTCTAGCTTGTTGAGCCACTCATGATGACCTAGAATTATTCTAGAGTTATTTCAAAGTGGTAGGCTTGTTTTGTAAAGCAAAGAATGAACAAAGTGTTGGATTTTAAAGAGTTGGTTAAATGGGTCAATTGATGAAATGACAAATTAGGGTTCATAACTGAGGAGCGGAAAATATATCAATATTTACAGCCCCTTTTACTTAATATTTTGTTTAGTTCTTCGGTTTGATGAACGTTTTGATATGTTTTATTTTATTTTGCAGATAAAATAATATCGGGACTCAATAAATCATTTAGACGAAATGTGGATCAATAAGGCAATTATTGGACTTGATATATTAATTTTGGAGATTGGAAACTTGAAAGGGCGTTTTTGACGAAGTGCAGTTTTGAAATTCTAGTTTTCGCATCTGTCGTATTTGGGACATAACGTTTTCCTCAGATATCGGATTGAGGAGATTCAAGTTCCAGATTAAAAAGAAGACTCAAAGATCTAACAACTTTGAAAGAGAACATATTTTCAAATTCTGATGATTTCATGACCGAAATTGATGAACCATCCAGAAGTGTGTGGAGTGTAATTATTAAAAGTCATTATCAATCATTTTCAAAACAAAAATATTAATTAATAAATAATTAAAAATTATCAAATCACCACCAAACAAGATAAGAAATTATTGGAGCAATTATGGATTTGGTGGAAGTAGTAATTAGTGGAGAATTAATAATGTAATGGTGGAGAAATTGATTGATGATTTGATGGTGGCAAAATTTTGCCTATAAATACCAAGCCATTTCATTTGTAAAATTCATACTTTCTTCTTTGAAATTCTTAATGAATAAATAAGAAGATTGTATCTAGTTTGTTTATTTTTAGTTTTCAGTATTAATTTTCAGTTTCGCACTTTCTTTTATTTACTTTTCAGTTTTTACTTTCTTTCCGCAATTTTTTACTTTAATCACATACGTTTCTTTCTTTAATTTTTCAGTTTTTACTTTTCAGTAATGAGGAGGTAATTTCCCAAGCTAGGGTGAAAGGTAATTCTTTTACTATTACTATTTAGATTAATCTCCCTTAAAAATAATATATTCACTATTAAAATACTGATTAATAAAGGATACCGCCAGATTGGTCGTTGGTAAATTTTATTTGGGTACCGCCTTTATGGCTGGATTATGGACAAATATACCGCTATATGGCTGGTTGGACTTAATTTGACTTATCAGGATACCGCCAGATTGGTCGGTTGGTAAAATAATATCACAAGTTTATATATTATTTTATGGGAGATATCTAAATTAGTAGTAGTAAAAGTAATTCCTTTTACCTTAGCTTTTTATTTATGTTATTTACTTTTCAGCTTTTACTTTACCGCAATTACTTTCAAGCATTTTCATTTTATGTCTTTTACTTTTAAGTTTTTATTAGCCCTAGTTATGTGTGGTAACTAAATTAGTTATCTGGGGTTGTGATGAAATCCAATATCACCGTTTTATAAGGGTTAGATTATAGCTTGGGTAATATAAAGATTTATTTATTGTTCTTACTTAAATGCTTTTCATTAACTGGCCATTATAAAATTGATCTGGTAAATCTAAAATGAACTAGACATAGGGATTTTAGGTTTCAGCCTTAGACTCAATAGCCCACGATCTTCCTTGAGGATAGATAACCCTTTAATAGATTTCCTTACAGGATAGGAATATACCTGTCGGGCGAGGGTAGCCATAATTGGAACTCAATCTTAATGAATCCAGATAATGTGGTTGACATAGGAATATGGTTCAATTGGGTTACACTGGGTATTTGTGTCTGACCATCGACAGATGCTTTCGCATAATTTCGTGTTACAGGTTAATAAATCATGTTTTAAACCCATCTATATAATAATCACTTCATCTTAAAATGGTATTGGAAGAAATCACAACCCTAGATCTTTGTGTCTTTTGTATTTTCTTTAGTATTTTCTTTTGTCTGTTTATTTATTATTTATTTAGTAAAGCCATTCAACCAATCAAACAAACAATATCTCTCTTATCCATTTAATTAGATATTTGTAAATAAATAGATTCAACAATTAATAACAACAGTAGGAATTAGTCCTCGTGGGATCGATATTTTTATACTACTTGAACGATACGTGCGCTTGCGTTATACGTTGTGTGTTTACGCTGGTCAAGTTTTTGGCGCCGTTGCCGGGGACTTATTTTTCTTGAGTTGTTAATTTTGAAGCTATCTAATTTACTTGTATCTAATTTTCTTTATCTATAATTTTTACTTCTTTTATTTTTCAGGTGATTGAAAAATGGAACTTTATTGGGAGATTGAGAGATCACGAGCTTTACAAGAAGATACACCCCAAATCTGGGAGCAACAGTCAGTTTTTCTGAGGCCTGTTGTCCAGCCCAACATTATCACTGGATGCCAGAACCAAGCAATACCACATTTGCTCAACAAAATGCTGGAGAGATGTGAGATATGTGACGGTAACCACCCAAGTAATTATTGCGAGAGTAAACTACAATCAGGGTGGCAGAGCTATCAAAATCCTTCATGGTACGAAGAACCATCATACTTTCCATCTTATCCACCATCCACCTACTACCTCAACAAAAACCAGAACCATCAGAGGAAGAACAATTGATTGATATGCTCAAAAAATTTTCCAAGAAACAAAAAGAAAAGTTAGATACAATGCTTGAAACAAGCCTGAAGCAACTTGAAAGTATTCAGAGACAATCAGAATTCATTCAGAGGATGACAGATCAAATGAGACAATTAACAGAAAACCAGAACTACATACCTCAAGAACCAGTTTCAGATGACACTGATGAAGCCTTCAAGTACCTAGAATCCACAAAGACACTTCAACAGAGGAGGAGGCTGAGCAGTATCAACAACCAGAGGTATCAGTTCAGAGCCCGAACCGGCAAAGTCTCAATTTGACTTTTATTATTCAGATTCTGACGAGGATGAAGCTGATCTATTTGTACCAACTGCACCAACAACGAAGGATCAAACTTTCAATCCTCAAAATGAAGATCTTGGAGCATGCTTTACCATGATGTTTGAAGAAGATCTATCTGAACCATCCATTCCAGTCATATCAGAGGATGAAAACCTAATGTTAGAAACATCTTTGCATCCTCGGGTTGACAATTTTGAAGCATGTATTTCACAGATGACAGATGAAGAGATGAATACAAGAATTTTACAATACATCTGTGAGAAGGTGGAGCAAGAACAGAGCAAATGGAGGAGCAAATGTCTGACCTTAATAAAGATCCAGAGCATTCAGGAGAACAATCGCTGTTTTGGGGAGTACAAATTAAAGATATCAACCAGAAGCTTGACAGAATGGAATTTCCATTCCAAGTCAAGCATCATACGAGGACCTCCTGATTTTCTTTCTTTCTTTGCAGGAACCATTGGAGTAACAAGGATCAAAAAGGTGGCACGAGTATTGAATGAGACAAAACTCTTTGCCACTTTAACCGTTGGAAGAGACCCTTCAAAAGCAACGCCCACGGGATTGTCTTTAATCGGACATCTAAAACGACATTGAAACCTCCTTAACAGATGAATTTCAGTCACGTCTGGCTGAAGACGAAAAATTTAGCGCTAGCAGGGAGGAACCCATGCAATTTGTTGTAATTTGTTTTCATATTTGGTGTGAACTTTTTAATTTTGTGTGTTATTTTTGTAGGGAAAGGCACAACGAAGCATTTTAAGACAGAATGAATTGTGTTTGGCAATCAAAGATGAGAACAATTCATTAGCGATGGCTGAGTAAGGAATGAAATCTTGAGACACATCCTAATGAATTTATACTAAGCGAGTGGCGTATTGCGTACACAATTCCGTTGCCTTAATTATTGCTTTGATTCGCTTTTCTATTGTAATTATCTTGATTTTCGTAGACAGGATCCAGACTTTTTGACCTTTCACGATCTCTTTTGTTGTTAGCTAACAATCGTCCTTTGGAAGATATTAGTGCTATTATTACTCACCCTTTTTCAGGTACTATAAATTCAGCCCGTCATTGCACTTTTGAAGGCATCCTGATTTGAAAAAGAAATACATAAAAAAAATGGAAGCCACTTCAAGAAGACGAGTTGAAAACATCTGTGTGTTTTGCGGTACTAGTGTTGGTACTAAGCCACAATACATAGAAGCAGCACAGGAATTGGGTCGAGTCTTAGCAGCAAGGAATATGCACTTAATATATGGCGGAGGAAATCTTGGACTTATGGGGATCGTTTCAAAGGCTGTACAGGAAGGAGGCAGTCATGTTTTGGGAATCATCCCAAAACCCTTGGCAGAGGCGAATCTTATTGGATCATCAAACGGAGAGGAACTGATCGTGCCAGGTATGTCTGAACGACTGGTAGAAATGATTAACCGTTCTGATACTTTTATTGCTTTGCCAGGTGGCTTGGGCACATTGGAGGAAATATTTATAGTACTATCTTGGGCGAACCTGAACATACACCAGAAACCGCTTGGACTGCTCACATTGATGGATTTTATGATTTTCTTTGTGTGTTTCTTGATGATGCTCGGAGAATGGGTTCGTGTCGAAACCTATGAAAGAACTCCTCTTACTGCCAGAACTGCTCCGGATCTAATTGACCAACTCATAGCCTATGAACCACAAGTTGACCCTATCATTTCAAAGATAAAATGGTCCGATGATGATCGTGGTAAGAAGCGTCGAATAAATCTGGATCTTAACCTTTAATTTCCTGTAGAATTTCAACTAACCAGGTACGATTTTCTAAACTCTTCTTCTACTGTTTAAGACATTGGGGACAATATCTCATTTAGGTTTGGGGGTGAGATATAGTTAATAGTACTTGTTTGTTTTGTTTTTATTTTTAGTCCAAAATTTTTCGAAAAATACAAAAAAATGAAAAATTTTCAAAAAATTACAAAAATATTTTGTGTTTTTGTGTTTTTATTTTGACTAAAAAGGTGAAATTGGTAAGAGATAGCTGAGTAAGAGTTTCCACTCCTGAGACGTATCTCAAGCCTATTTTCGAAACAAGTTAATTTTGTGTTATTTTATTTTGAATTATTTAATTTGTGAATTCTCCTTAAAATGGACTAAAATGGATCTTCATATGTTCAGTTAGCAATATTATCAACATATATAGTAACATACGACATGAGCTAAAATTGAAAAGTTTGTAATATTCAGTGCTCTAGTTTAATTGGAGGAAAAATCTCAAAAAGCAGTGGAGTAAAAAAAAAAAAAAAAAAAAAAAAAAAAAAAAACGTCTCTGAGATCCGAGTTATTAAGTCTGTAAGGGTGTTTTAACACCTAGTGCCCTAAAACCAACTGGTTTGGGAGTCACTGGCCCAAAGCTCGCTACATGGATCAAAGATGCTGCAAAAATATATATATCTGAAGTCTGGGTAATTAAGTCCGTAGGGGTGTCTTAACACCTGGTGCCCTAAAACCAACTGGTTTGGGAGCCACCGACCCAACACGGCTACATAGATGGAAGATATTGTATATAAAAAAAATAGAGAAAAATCAAAGAAAAAAATCAGAAAAATGAGAAAAAATTATTCCATTGCTCCAAAAAGGTGTGAAATCTGATAGAACTTTAGGACAAAAATATTACTCTCTTATCAACTGCACTTATGATTGTTGTGGGCAAAAATGAGTTGATTAATATTTTGTTGGCTGTGTATATGGAGAATGGTAAATATAATCGGAGAATTTACTTATTCTGTAATTTAGAATAAAACAAAACAACTAGTAACTTGGAGTAGAAGTTTCACCTGATTAGTCACTAACTTCTTTATTCTCTTTTTCGCTTGTCTTTTTGCTTTTGTGTGCATTAGTTTTACTAACTTTTTACTTTTGTAAAAATGTTTGTGGGTATCGTTGATGTAAACCCTCACGAGACTACAACTCGTCCACTAGGGACACTTAGGGGTTTAAAGGCTTGTTGCATACGCTAAATGCAACCGTGATCCCTACGAAAGTGGCTTAATTTAATTTTAATTTTATTTTGTTGTTTTGCTCGAGGACTAGCAAAATCTTAGGTTTGGGGGTGTGATGAGCGGAAAATATATCAATATTTACCGCCCCTTTTACTTAATATTTTGTTTAGTTTCTCGGGTTTGATGAACGTTTTGATATGTTTTATTTTATTTTGCAGATAAAATAATATCGGGACTCAATAAATCATTTAGGACGAAATGTGGATCAAATAAGGGCAATTATTGGACTTGATATATTAATTTTGGAGATTGGAAACTTGAAAGGGCGTTTTTGACGAAGTGCAGTTTTGGAAATTCCAGTTTTGCGCATCTGTCGTATTTGGGGCATAACGTTTTACTCAGATATCGGATTGAGGAGATTCAAGTTCCAGATTAAAGACGACTCAAGGATCTACAACCTTGAAAGAGAACATATTTTCAAATTCTGATGATTTCATGACCGAAATTGATGAACCATCCAGAAGTGTGTGGAGTGTAATTATTAAAAGTCATTATCAATCATTTTCAAAACAAAATATTAATTAATAAATAATTAATAAAAATTATCAAATCACCACCAAACAAGATAAGAAATTATTGGAGCAATTATGGATTTGGTGGAGTAATTAGTGGAGAAATTAATAATGTAATTGGTGGAGAAATTGATTGATGATTTGATGGTGGCAAAATTTTGCCTATAAATACCAAGCCATTTCATTTGTAAAATTCATACTTTCTTCTTTGAAATTCTTAATGAATAAATAAGAAGATTGTATCTAGTTTGTTTTTTTTAGTTTTCAGTAATTATTTTCAGTTTCGCACTTTCTTTTATTTACTTTTCAGTTTTTACTTTCCGCAATTTACTTTTACTCACAATACTTTTCTTTCTTTAATTTTTCAGTTTTTACTTTTCAGTAATGAGGAGGTAATTTCCCAAGCTAGGGTGAAAGGTAATTCTTTTACTATTACTATTTAGATTAATCTCCCTTAAAAATAATATATTCACTATTTAAAATACTGATTAATAAAGGATACCGCCAGATTGGTCGGTTGGTAAATTTATTTTGGTACCGCCTTTATGGCTGGATTATGGACAAATATTACCGCCTATATGGCTGGTTGGACTTAATTTGACTTAATCAGGATACCGCCAGATTGGTCGGTTGGTAAAATAATATCACAAGTTTATATATTATTTTATGGGAGATATCTAAATTAGTAGTAGTAAAAGTAATTCCTTTTACCTTAGCTTTTTATTTTATTGTAATTTACTTTTCAGCTTTTACTTTACCGCAATTACTTTCAAGCATTTTCATTTTATGTCTTTTACTTTTAAGTTTTATTAGCCCTAGTTATGTGTGGTAACTAAATTAGTTATCTGGGGTTGTGATGAAATCCAATATCACCGTTTTATAAGGGTTAGATTATAGCTTGGGTAATATAAAGATTTATTTATTGTGTCTTAAACTTAATGCTTTTTCATTAACTGGCCATTAATAAAATTGATCTGGTAAATCTAAAATGAACTAGACATAGGGATTTTAGGTTTCAGCCTTAGACTCAATAGCCCACGATCTTCCTTGAGGATAGATAACCCTTTAATAGATTTCCTTACAGGATAGGAATATACCTGTCGGGCGAGGGTAGCCATAATTGGAACTCAATCTTAATGAATCCAGATAATGTGGTTGACATAGGAATATGGTTCAATTGGGTTACACTGGGTATTTGTGTCTGACCATCGACAGATGCTTTCGCATAATTTCGTGTTACAGGTTAATAAATCAATGTTTTACCCATCTATATAATAATCACTTCATCTTTAAAATGGTATTGGAAGAAATCACAACCCTAGATCTTTGTGTCTTTTGTATTTTCTTTAGTATTTTCTTTTGTCTGTTTATTTATTTATTTATTTAGTAAAGCCATTCAACCAATCAAACAAACAATATCTCTCTTATCCATTTAATTAGATATTTGTAAATAAATAGATTCAACAATTAATAACAACAGTAGGAATTAAGTCCTCGTGGGATCGATATTTTTATACTACTTGAACGATACGTGCGCTTGCGTTATACGTGTGTGTTTACGCCGGTCAATAACCCACTCCAAATTTGGGGCTTTTCAAATATGTGATGTATTATAGTATGAATATGATGCATGTAAAATTTTAGGTTGATTGGATTTGATCTTGGCTTGTTTTGAACAAAATGGACCAAATCGCAATTAATTGAAACTTTGTGGGTCTCTCGGCAATTTCAGAAATTATTGGGGATTTGTTGCAAATCTGATTTTGATGAATTGGATATGTTTGAAAATATTTTAGAAATGATTTAGAATCATCCAAAATTATAATTGATAATTTTTGGGGTAAAATAATCAATTTACAAAGTTTTGGGGCAATTCGATAATTACCAAGAATTTTGATCTCTTGTGTAATTTTTAAGAATTTGATAATTGGATAATTAAATAAATAAGTTTATTAGATTGATCCGAGGGAAAATTTTGATTTTCCACTATTCTGCGCGTTACTGATATTCCCCCTTAAAACCCATCAAAATGGTATCAGAGCGAGTCTGATTCATGAACACCCCGATATTATTAGCCCTTTAAAATCTAATGTTTGTTCTTTTCTTTACTTGATACATGCATGCTTTCATTTAATTTGATTAAATTTAAAGTGTATGACACTGTATGGAATATCCCCGCTAAATAAGGTTTTAAAGTAACTAGTATTTGGAATACTTGTTTCTTGGTCCGTCTTGTCAATACGGTTTATAAATATTTTTATGTGACTACATCCGAGACCGTGCCTCTGCTGTGAGGGTGTAGCCGATAGAGATTTATTTGTGCCGGATGTATATAAGATACTAGATAAATTCAAGCGAAAGCGGAATCCTGGACGTGCCCTAGCTGTCAGGGTTACGCATGTAACTTGAGTTTATCATTGACGAGTTTAACCTTAGTACGTCTCCTTGTGTGCCTGCCTTAGCAGGGACAATAAGAAACGACCAGGACCGGACCCCAGGAGTCACTAGTGAGTGATTGACAATGAGTTGTCTACTTGTGAATATACGTAGGCGAGACCGTGCCTCTGCTGTGAGTCGAAATATATTCATGGGGTCCTCTTCCCATTATGGAATTCGATTTAATTATTGAATTCTCATTTTTCCGTTGGGGATTACGGTATTACGTAAAATAGTGGGAGGCACTGCTAAGTTTAAAAATTCCTTAACTTTGGCAGTGTGTATTATTATGGAAATAGCCACTTGTTTGTTTTCCTTAATCTATATTAGATAGAATTAAACTTTTAATTCACTGCACACATATTTTGATATGTTATCTGACTTGACTCTTGGTTGCAGTTTTTCTAGAATAGGTTCTAGATACTACTAGACTAGGATATTATTAGATTGGTCTAAACCATCGGGAACTGTTGTTCCGATTTTCTTCAAAAATCAAGATGGTTAATGACTTAGTTTCTAAGTTATGATAGATAATCTAGATAGATATCCCTTTAGGATTAATAATTTAGGGAGAATAGTTTCTTATGTAGTAAGAATTGACTTGAATTAGTTCATGTGTCGAGATTCTTGACTGGCATTAAGAAAGCCCCATTAGGTATTTGTTTATCTAGTAATGACGTTTCTTAGCTTTAATGACCTTTAGAGGCAATGTGTCTGACACAATTTGCTAATCAATTATTTAAAATTGTTGTGAATAGTTGAATGCAAATAGTAAAGCTATACAAAGGAGATGTGTATAGTCGTGTATAGAAAATATCTATTTTCACAATACTACAACTATAGGTGTTGGATACCAGATCTCCCGTCTAGTTATTTAAAATATTAGTTAACGATTATTTTGATATTTGATATCGGAACTTCCGACTATTGGATAGTTACTTGTTCTTTATAAACAATTGTTATATATATTTTAAATATAACTAGTAGTGTCATTGACGTAGAGATAAACATTAAGAAAAATTATTCGGTAATGTAAATAATTTAGAACGGTGTTTTAGGAGATTTTATCACTTAAGCATTGGATGTTTATTCCATATGGTAAATGATGATTTTATATGAGATCACACCACATATCCTTATCCATTTAACGAATATTGTATTCAGGAAGGTGATTAAGAACTCGTTTAACAAATGATTGTCATTGGACCACCAGATTTATTTAACTGATACATTGGATGTATGTAGTTTAATAAATTGCAATTGCTTAAGGTAGTTTTCTTTACTTCGTAACTTAGTTTATGAATTGTCAAACTTAGTTACGTGTTTCTGAAAGAACACATATTGAACGTCTTGAAATGATCAAGAACTTTCAATCTGTTCTGATGAAACGTAGATTGAACATTTTTGACTTGTTCATATATATTCAATCTAAAGTTTTTAGAGAACTCTATCCTCAAAATTCATTACATGTCTTTGAACTGTTCAAAGATTTTTGATACGATCAAACGTATGAATTTAAAGCAATTAGTTCTAAGGTTATTCAATGAATATGATTCTGATTTAATATAATTCTTCAAGATTCCATCTTGATGGAATTGGTCAGTGGGAGTAATTGAATCTTATATGATTTGATTCGTTTGATATTGAATATTCCCGAATTAGTTTCAATACTCTTGGGGTTATGCTCCAGTAACACTAATTCATCTTTTTATTAATGTTCCATTAATTTCTACAGTTACATATATGATATGTATAGGTAGAAAATTCGAATCTTGAAAAGTTTAAGATTTGAATGTTTCTTTTATATAATAGTTATATAATGGAAATTACTTACACCTCGTTAGTATAAGTAAAAGTTTATCATTTATTTTATTTTTATAGAATATCATATTCTATTTGATAGAATATCTTTTCTACGATCCTAAGTAATAAAATTGTTTTATTACTTGGTGTGTAACATCTGATGTTAATCATTATATAAAAAGACTTGACTTATTGAAGTCAATTGTGAGAATGATAAACTATAGATGGAACTACGTAATTAATAAGATCAAACAACCCTTATACATCTTCTATATAAGTCTAATAGGATATCAGAATCATTTACGAGTATTTGAATACTTAATGGTTCTGTTGTTTTCTTACCGAAGAAAATTATCCTATAACTTGTAATGAAAGCGATATTTGATATCGATTCTGGAAGTTCACCATTGAACCATAGATCTAAGATTGTTCATAGCTTACTACGATCAAGTTTTGAACTTGATTAAGCTTTCATTATGAATTAGTTCATGATATGTGCTAATTGTTTGCGCAACGAAAGCTGTGTGAGCTTATCAAAGGTTTGACCTTTACAGTATGACAGTGAGAAAAGTTAAACTCAGTAATCTATTATAGATTCTGAGAAAACTTATCTCTAGTCACACTAATTGAACAATTAAAGATATATTGGTTAATGTTGATATTAAACTATACATTTTAGATAAAGAATGCAAAGTGACATTTTTGAATGACTTATTCAGATAAGAGATCAGTTGTGATTTCTTTGTTTGAAGAGTTCATTCTGGAATGGCCCTAGAGTTTGTGTTCTGCTGAGATCAAAGTTTAGTGTGCTAAATTATAGAGCCTAGACTCGGATAAGTCTTCCAGAAATCCGTATTCTCTATTTTTTTAAACAGTCAGATTGTCTGATCTTGTCAAAGTATAGAGAATACATATGTGCTTGAACGGGTTAGTGGGAGCATACAAATTACTTTCTAGTGTAATATATCCTAACAACATTATCATTATTATAGTAATAATGAGATGTTTGTAAGGTAAAAATTTACCTAAGTCTTCTTTACTCCATGAAAGCAGTGGGAGTAGTCTTTGTTATATTTGATATAAAGTTTTATATATGATATAAAACTTGGAGACTTGTGAGATACTCTAATTAGTCGTGCATTAGATATGATCTAATAAAATACACAACAAGGCTATCTGTATGACTGTTAGTATATCTGTTTGACAGTTAATGTGTGTCTTGTATATAGTATTCATCTTTCGTAAATGATGATTCTTTTTCGAAAGAAATATTGATTAGAATGTCTAATCAATCTTATGTATCATTTGATGATGACATAATGAATACTTTCTTATGTGCGATTAAAGATATCGATTTAATCGTAATTGTTACGAGTTATTTTGATATCCTATAGACCATATGATGGATCTTGAAACACGTTCTTTGTGATCTTTGAGATATTAAGAACTAGTTTCTAATTCATGGAGAATATAGTCTGCAACCATTAGGGTCATAATAGTTTTGAGACTAATTATGACGTTAGACAGACTACGTCATAAAGAGTCACAAAAGATGCAGTGGGAGTGTCACGAAGGATTCTACTATTCAGTGGAATTAGATGCAACTTATGAAGTATTGACTTATGAAGTTACATAGTGACCTTATAAATTAGAAGTTTTATTTTGGTGTTGTACTTGTTGTTGTCCGCATAGTATTTTGGATTTGATCCCTAAATACTTGGACAACTCAGTAGCTGTAGCACAATACTGATGCAGCATCAGAGTCATATTAATGTATAATTTAGATTCTACAAAATATGAATGATGATGGCTATGGGAACGATGGAGTTTGTTTGACAAACTCAATATGTCATAGTGGACCTGCTTCTTGTTGCCTACCACTTGAGTACTGGGTGAGCTTTTGAGGGCCATGTCCATACGATACACATTGAGATATGTATATGATATCGTGGATTGGCACTAGAGCAAGTGGGAGAAATTGTTGGGGTTGGTGCTCAGAGCGCCAATCCAGACCGTATTTATGTCTGATTCATGAATACGAACATCTGATTTTCCATAATATTACTTATTTATGGTTGTACCTCTTGTTGTTATATACGTATTCGATCTGATTACGATTAGATTGAAACTAAATATGGTTTAGTGATATGTATATAATAGACAAAGGCCCGATAATATATATTGCAGTACAAAGTTACAAAGTTTGTAATTGACATTGGGAAGTGTCACTGCTAAATGTATATTATCAAATATAGTTCCTGGTCAAGATTCACTAACACGGGTCGGTTAGTCAAATATTTTGAGACCAGTACATGTCGTATATCGAGACTTGGTCCGAAGGTTTATCCCAATAAACCATGAGTCTAGGGAGACTCGTATAGACGTGTAGGTGTTTATAATAGATAAACACTGAACGACTCACCGAAGATTCTTAATGGATGGTACACCAACGTCAATAAGAATCTTCTTAGGTTGAGTAGCATAGTGGCCCTTCGACTTGAGATACCACTATGGATATATGAGACATCCTCCACACTTAGATGGCAGTCACGTCACCGATCTATTTAGATCAGACCTCCGCCTGTTCGTTGGGTGTGGACTGATCCTCAGGATATCATGTGTGTATCAAGATTGGATCCGTCAGTTCTGTGTACAGAGCATAGGTAGTCCATATATGATTAGTAGTCTGTTAAATCTGTGGCCACAATATACTTCGGAAGTAAGTTCCGAATGTTATTTAGAGATTGCTAATAGATACGTCGATGGGATAATACCTATAGAGATTTGACGTTTACATCTATATCTCTGGTATTATCCAGATACCTCTGACGGAGGGATTATACGTATGTAATGACCTCGACCTGTATGATTCAGCTAGTTTATCCGTAGTCGTCATAATTTACGGGTGGGTAAATTATGGACACGAAATTAGATTTTGTGACAGATATACCTGAATCTAGAGAGTCTCACGAATGAAATATACTTGTAGAGCACTAGGGCAACTTTTATGAATAATGGTGATTATTTATAAATTGTTTAAACGTTAAACGAAAAATACATGTGAACGGGCCGAACCGTCATTTCCTAATTAATGTGAATTTTTATTTAATGTATGATATTATTAAATACACATTAATAAATTGTCAAATAAAGGTATTTGACATATATCATTAATATATGTATTTGAGATATTTAAAGTAAATATAATACATATATTTGAGATATTTGTATTTAATTAATTATTTAATTATTAAATGATTAATATAATAAAAATATAAATATCTCACCAAATGATAAAGTTAGGAAATGATTATAAGTGTATATTGTTGACTTATACATTAAAGGAAAAAGTTGTCAAAATGGTTTAGACTACTTGGATATTTGTTTTAATAAGTTAAAATTGAAAATATCCTTATCCTTTTTTCTTACCAAATTTCGGCCATGACCCTAAAATAAATGTAATTGTTATATTTTTAAGTTGCTTTTGTTGACTTATGAATTTTCATTAAAGGTGTAATGATAAAATTTACAAGTTGATTAAAATAACTTTAAATAAAACAAAAAAATATCTAGATATTTTATAAACACCCTAAATTTCAGGCCAATGCAATTTTAGGGAGTATATATTGTTGTTTTTCACTTTTAGGGTTTATGGAGTTCATTAGATACAAAATAAACACAAAAGAAGTGTGAGAGAAAAGCTTGAAGGCCTAAAGGAAAAAACCTTGGAAAAATCATGTTTTTCTAAGTATTTATTTTAAGTCTTCAACATGGAAATGATTTCTAACATGCTTGGCATCATTTGGGGTGCTTTGATGTTCTCTGTACTCTTACAGTTTGTGTTTAATTTGTTGTGAACTTGAATGAATGAAGTATGCATGTTAGTAAGCTTGAAATGGTTTCAATGGCTTACTTTTGATTTTTGGAAAATCAAGCTGCCATTCTAGAGTTGTTGAGCCACTCCTTGGTGACCTAGAATTGTTCTAGAGTTATTTCAAAGTGTGGTGAGGCTTGTTTGGTGAAACAAAGAATGAACTAAATTGTTGGATTTTAAAAATTTGGTTAATTGGTTAATTTGATGAAATTGACAAATTAGGGTTCATAACCCACTCTAAATTTGGGGCTTTTCATATATGTGATGTATTATAGTATGAATATGATGCATGTAAAATTTTAGGTTGATTGGATTTGATCTTGGCTTGCTTTGAACAAAAGAGACCAAATCGCAATTAATTGAAAATTTGTGGGTCTCTCGGCAATTTCAGAAATTATTGGGGATTTGTTAAAAATATGATTTTAATGTATTGGATGTTGGAAAACATTTTAGAAATGATTTAGAATCATCCAAAATTATATTTGATAATTTTTGGGCTAAAATAATCAATTTACAAAGTTTTGGGGTAATTCGGTAATTACCAAGAAATTTAATCTCTTGTGTAATTTTTCAGAATTTGATAATTGGATAATTAAATAAATAAGTTTATTTTATTTGATATCGAGAAAAAATTTTGAAATCGGAAAATTTTGATTTTCCACTATTCCGCTGCGTTACCGATATTCCCCCTTAAAACCCCATCAGTTTGGACACTGGGTGATGCAACTAGAAGGTGTAAAGCCTGTTGTTTGCAAATGGGTCTTCAAGAAGAAGACCGACATGGATGGCAAAGTACAAACGTACAAAGCTAGGCCTGTAGCGAAATGGTATCTTCAATGACATGGTGTCGATTATGACGAAACCTTTTCACCTGTTGCCATGATTAAATCCATTCGGATAATGCTTGCTATTGGTGCATATTTCGATTACGAAATATGGCAGATGGACGTCAAAATCGCTTTCCTTAACGAAAATCTTTTGGAGGATGTTTATATGCAACAGCCTGACGGTTTTGTCATACCAAAACATACAGACAGGGTTTGCAAGTTAAATCGATCCATTTATGGATTGAAGCAAGCATCGCGTTCTTGGAATCAACGTTTTGATGAGATCATAAAAGAATATGATTTTGTTCAAAACGAGGATGATCCTTGTGTATATAAGAAGGTTAGTGGGAGTGCACTGACATTCATTGTCGTTTACGTTGATGATGTATTGCTTATTGGCAATGACATCCCATGCTACAATCGGTGAAAGCTTGGCTTTCATTAAAATTCTCCATGAAAGATCTGGGAGAAGCAGCCTTTATCCTGGGAATAAAGATCTACCGGGATAGATCTAGAAAGCTACTTGGTCTCTCCTAGAGCACGTACATTGACAAAGTGTTGAAGAGATTCAACATGGAACAGTCTAAGAGGGGACTGTTGCCAGTGTCACATGGTGTCACTCTATCTAAGAACATGTGTCCTAAAAATCAAGATGAGACAGACAACATGAGTCGGATCTCATTCGGTTATGCATTCGGATTGATCATGTATGTCATGATATGTATGCGACCCGATGTCTCTTATGCTTTGTGTTAGACATTGTGTCCCATAGTGTCACTGTTTGTAAATGATATTGTATTATTGTACAAAATTAACTATGTAATAATGAAATTGCCTTTTGCCATTTTGTAAATATTATTTACTTTGATATATAAATGGCGAAAGTCCATATGATTAGTACTGGATTGAGATGATATGAGACAGTATCAATCCATAAAGGTTTAATCATTAAATATCTCTAGCCGTAGTATTATCGAGACTGGACATCGATAATGCGGAATAGGCTAGTATTGCGCTTGTGCACGTTGTGAGGGCACAACGGCATAGTTCTCATATATTTAAGTATTGGATACTTATGCAAGTGCGATAGGAGGTTGTGTTTTACCGATGGTACGGAAAACAGCTTCGCTCTGGATAGACCCCGCGGAATCCCATTGGTAGTATGTCTAGGTGTCTATGGGAGGCCGGCCGCATCAGGGTAGGTGTATATGGTCTTAACCTGAGACTTACATCGCTAGTACTTGCGACAATCGGTAAACTTTGGTTTTGGTGGTTGGGGACCTTAACCGGTTCTGTGTACACCTCTCTGGTTTATCGAGAATCGTAGTGTACTGGATGTGATGTCAAGATGGAAGTATCGCTTCAGACATATGGAGGTGATGATCACGCAGGACACAGAACTAGTACTCTATAAAAGGTTGCAACCGTCAGGACAATATGACCAGGTCAGGATTGTCCGATTTAAAGAGACTAGTTGCTTGATGTCCGATATATGTTTCGTACGGGGCAGACACATCTCCACCCCTAGGCCTAGCATGTGATCATCCGATACTGGATCGATGTACGCAATACTACGGTATACTACGCTTGATATAGATCTTATATTCCTATAAGAATATTTCTGGAGAATTGGGTAGGCATGGCGCTTTGCTAGAAGCCAACCTTGTCTTGTGAATCGGTAAGAACGTAGTACGAGGTACGTGCGTGTTCGGATTATCCGACGACCGTATTTACTGCCAACATATCCGGAGATCTCTTGGGTCGCTTCCTGAAGATTCACCTATGATATTTGATTCGAACTTAATTAATCTTGGATTAATTGCGGAGAAACTTTATCTCGGATAAAGTGCGTTATTTAGAGAGAGAGAACGATTAATTTGGAATTAATCAGTAAGATTATTATATTCGATATAATAATTGAAATTCGATTTCGACGCGAAATTAAAATTAGATTTTAATTCGGGCATACGAGTTAATTTAGAATTAATTCGTTAGCGACGTAAATAATAATTTCGCTAGGCGCGATTATTTATTTAAATTCGATTTAATTAACGTCGCGACGCAAGTTCGGTATTTCGGAAATATCGAACCCGAACGCGTGAGTGGACGTGGGCCCACTTTCATTTGGAAACGTGTGGGGCCCACTTGACACATGTCATTGAATGTATTATTTTATTGATAATGCATTGCATGGTGATAGTGTATAATACACTCTAATGTTATGCATGGAATTTGAGTGTTTGACACTCTAAGCCTTTGCATGGCTTGTGTCATAGATTTATTATTATTTAATAAATATTATGGCATAAATATAAATTGATTTTTGGTAACAAAAATCAATTAGAACAAAAGGAAAAAATCTCTTCTTCTCTCTCACTTGGCCGAAAACTGCATGCAGTTTTTGGTCTTCATCTTCTTCATTTTGGTTGCCAAAAGCTTGAAGAAAGTGTGATTGTTTGGAACATCTCCTCACATGCAAGGCTAGCACCTTTCAAGGATCAAAAGAGGTGATAGGGAAACCATCATAGAGCTTGGAATACTCAAAGCTTGGAGCTTTCCACATCTTCTCACCTTGGCCGAAAATCATCCACCTTGGAGCTTCCATCTTGGCTTGATTTTCTTCATCACAGATATTGTAAGTATGATTCCGCCATACTTCATGTTTATATATTCTTTGTTGTATTTCATATATGCTTAATCTTTCCTTGGGACATATTATAGAAACCAACAATGGTATCAGAGAGCCATGGTTAAGCATGGAATACTTTAGGTTAAAATTTGATAAAAATTAGTTGAAGCATGTTCTTGTGAAATTTGATGAATAAGTATGCTTGCATGTATATAGAATGATGTTATATGGAATCAATTTTATATGAAAAATGCATTGGATGATTTTTCCCCAAAATTTTAACCTTGGCCGAATGGTGTGATAAAATTGGTTAAAGCATGTTCTTGTGAAATTTGATGAATAAGTATGCTTGCATGTATATAGGATGATGATACATGGAATCAATTTTATGACAAATGCATTGGATGATTTTTCCCCAAAATTTTGACCTTGGCCGAATGATATGGTGAAATTGATTGAA
>SKCR01027080.1:0-43656 GCA_019454045.1 Zanthoxylum bungeanum | reverse complement strand
ATTCCACCAACAGAAAGGCCATGATACCGACAATTATTGCCCGACTCCGCCATGAAATCCAAGACCCTATAGACTCCAAAAAGATACTCGAACCCTGAAACAGAACGCCCCAATACACACCAGAACCCTTTGCCAAATTATCACTATGTCCCGCCACCAACCTATATGATAAACTCTGGCCTACCTGAGAACTTGTCCTCAAATCCTTGAACCCAAGCCGTTTGCCTTGGGATTTGGGATAGTAACAGCGAAGATGAAACTGAACATGGGAAAAGTTTCTGGGCGGATTTTCTACAATGATATTACTGATAAGGGTAAAGAAGTGTTGACTGGAGGAAGAGAAGTGGCAGAAAATGGGGATAATGCCGAGGGAGATGTAGTGCTGCAGCAGTTGAGGAAAACCCGAGCACAAGTGAGTATCTGGGATTTGTTGTGTGCATCTCAGAAGCACAGGCGGGCCATGGTTGAGTCCTTAAGCAAGATAGTGGTGATGGAGGATGCCAACCCCGCAATGTTTGTTGGGTCAGTGCAAAATAAGGCTTTACAAGCAATCACTTTTTCTGAGGAGAGAACTCCAGCTGAGGGGAGAAATCATAATAGACCTTTGTTTATCAGAGCTGAAGTGAGGGGTAAAAAGACCTTTTGTGTGATGGTGGATGACTGCTCATCCATTAATGTGTGCCCGTTGAAGATTTTGGCCAAGCTGGTATGAAAATGACAGATCTGGATCCCTCTAGTATGACTATCAAGGCTTATGATGACAGTAAGCGAGGAGTTGAGGGTACATTTGTAGCGGCGGTCAAGGTTGGTCCTATTGAGGAAAAAGTTGAGTTCACAGTGCTGGACATCACAGCCATTTTTGCCTTGTTGTTGGGAAGGCATTGGTTTCATAAGCTTGGGGGCGTGCCCTCCACTCTGCATCAGATGATTAAGTTCCAATATGGAGGAGAAATTGTCACCATCCGAGCTGAGGTAGACAATGTTGTGGCTGCTTGGAAATACAACCTTTACGAGGTTCCAAGTGTCGGCAACTTTTGAGGAATGGGTGGATCCTAAGGTAGCTAGGATCATGGGAAAAATGAAGTTCGAGCCGGGTGAGGGTTCAAAATGCCAGACTTCATAGGACAGACTACTCGAAGGGGTTTGGGGTACAAATCTGATGAAGAAAAGCCGAAGGTTAAAAAGGAAGGGTTGAAATTGGCATATTGTTTTGTGAAGACTTCAGGGTATCAGGGTGAGCCCGAACCAAGAAGTTAACGGGATTGTGGTGCCTGGTTTCGAGATCTTCCAAGAGCTGCTGGGCAAGAAGCTGATGGCCGAAGAAGTTGTGGAAGAAGCAGAGAATTGGGAAGAAGAATTGATGAAGTTGTAGAGCCTGACTCTGGGAGAGGATAAAAAGCCTGAAGAAAACCTGGTTGCAGAGGAAGAATTGTCTATAGATGAGGAAGACATTTACCTTCCTGATTTGTTTGAATGTGCTTCTCCACTATCCAATAATAAAGACATTTCTTTTGCTTACTTGCCTGAGTCATTTCCATTTGCTCTACATGAATCAAGCATATTTGATATCAGTTCAGCCAGAACTACTGCATTTAACTTGGGTACATCTCAGAACCCCAAGGAAATTCTGATTGCAAGTGAAGTTACCTCCGAGGAGAGGGAGAGATTAGAAGAAGTATTGGTCAGATATGTCAAAGTATTTGCTTGGTCCTATGAGGACATGCCTGGGGTAGACAGAAGCATTGCCCAACATATAATACCCACTTATCCGAATATGAGGCTAGTGAAACAAAAACTCCGACGGATGAACCGACCTGAGTGGGCCGAGAAGGTCAGAGAAGAGGGTTAAGAAACATATAGATGTGGGGTTCCTGGAAGTAGTAAAGTATCCTGAGTGGTTAGCAATTATTGTGCCGGTACCGAAGAAAGACGGGAAAGTCAGAATGTGTGTGGATTACAGAGATCTCAACAAAGCTTGCCCGAAAGATGATTTTCCTCTACCGCATATAGATGTTCTGGTTGATAGTGCGGCTCTATCTGCTATATATTCATTTACAGACGGGTTTTCAGGTTACAATCAGGTGCTCATGGCTGAGGAAGATAAGCAAAAGACTGCCTTTGTTACCGAGTGGGGTACTTATTGTTACAGGGTAATGCCGTTTGGGCTCAAGAATGCAGGAGCTACGTATCAACGGATGGCCACTACCTTATTTCACGACTTGATGCACCAAAGAGATTGAAGTGTATGTGGATGACATGATGGTGAAATCAAAGACAAGAATTGGGCATATAGAAGCACTGGAGAGGTTCCTTCAGAGAGTTGACAAGTACAACCTGCAGCTGAACCCCATGAAATGTGTGTTTGGGGTAACATCAGGAAAGCTGCTGGGGCATACAGTAGGGAAGGTGAGGAATTGAGGTAGACTCTGAAAATATCAAAGCAATCACAGAGATACCAGCACCGAAGACTGAGAAGGAGGTCAGAGCATTCATGGGGAAGATTCAGTACATCATTCGGTTCATCGCTAAGTTGACGTCAGTGTGTGAGCTTATCTTTAAACTGTTGAGAAAAGATCAGCTGGTAAAGTGGAATGAGCAGTGTCAACAAGCCTTCGACAAGATCAGAGAGTATTTGGTAAAGCCTTCTGTGTTGAAACCTCCGAGATTGGGCAGACCTTTGATATTGTATTTGGCCATAGAATCAGAAGCACTGGGGCAATGATGGTACAGGCAGATGAGACAAAGGGGTAGAACAGCAGTTTACTATCTAAGTAAGAAGATGCTCCCGTATGAGGCTCGATATCAGGAAGTAGAGAAGAGATGTCTTGCAGTGGTATTGGCTTCCAAAATTGCGGCATTATTTCCAGTCTTACAAGATCCAGGTAGTGGAAAAGGAGAATCCTCTGAAATTCTGCATTCAGTGCCTTCGCTAGTGGGGAAATTGGGCAGATGGTTAGTATTGCTGACGGAATTTGACATTGAGTATCTCACCACCAAAGTGATCAAGGGGCGAGCAGTAGCAGAGTTTTTGGCGTTGAAACCTATTGAAGGGGATCAATATAAGTTTGAATTTCCCGATGAATAGATCCGAGCAATTACAGTTCAGAGATGGAAAATGTATTTTGACGGAGCCGTAAATTACAAGGGAGCCGGAATTGGGATTGTGATAGTGACCCCGAAGGAGAAACCTTGCTTTGGCCAAAAGGTTGACATTCAGAGTAACAAACAACATGGCCGAGTATGAAGCATGTGCTTTTGGTTTGATTGCATTGATAGCCTTGAAGGCCGAGAGTGTGGAAGTCTACGGAGATTCTATGTTGGTAGTCCAGCAGATGCGAGGAGAATGAGAATTGAAAGAAGAACAATTGAAACCTTACCTTTTTCACCTCAGAAAATTGGCACATGTTATCCCCGATTGTAAGTTTCAGCACTTGCCGAGAGAAGAGAATCAGATAGCAGATGCATTAGCTACACTTGCAGCGACTTGGGAAAATCCAGAAAAGTTAGTGATGAGACCGTTGATACTGACGACAGTAAGCAAACATGTTTATGAGACAGAGAGAATTCTGGAAATAGAGGTCGATGACGGTAAACCTTGGTATTATGACATTCAGAGGTATCTGGAACGTGGGGAACTCCCAGAGGGCGCAAGCAGAAAAGACAAAATAACCATTTAGAGGTTAGTTTCCCAGTATGTGATTTTGAAAGGGGAACTGTACAAGAGGCAAACAAACGGTATTCAGTTGAAATGTGTGAGAAAAGAAGTGGCTCAGCAGGTAATGGAAGAAGTACACGCCGGGGTATGTGGTCCACACATGAACGGGCTGAATCTGTCCCGCAAGATAGTGAGACAAGGTTTTTACTGGTCAACCATGGAGACAGACTGTGCGAAGATGGTAAAGCACTGTCATAATTGTCAGGCACACGACAATTTGAATCATTTGCCGCACACAGAGTTGCATGGGCTGTCAGAGCCGTGGCCTTTCTCAGCATGGGGAATTGATATGATTGGAGAAATTCGACCGAATGCATCGAATGGGCATCGCTTCATAGTAGTGGCAGTAGATTACTTCTCAAAGTGGATGGAAGCCGAGTCATTCCGCAACGTTACAACGAAACAGATGGCAAAGTTTATAGCTCGGAATCTCATTTGTCGGTATGGTATGCCGCACCATGTGGTTAAAGATAACGGAGTTCAGTTCCAGGGGAAACAAAGGCAATGCTACAGAAATACAGGATATGCCATCATAAGTCATCACCGTACAGGCCGCAGGCAAATGGGGCAGTTGAGGCAGCCAACAAGACTATAAAGACGATTTTAGCCAAGATGACAGAAAACTGCAGAGATTGGGCCCAAAAACTAACAGAGGTTTGATCAGTTAGTACTGCTGGATTAGAAGAGAATGAAGTCCTTGTATCACATGCAGTTGTATCAGAAGAGACTGGCCCGAGCATTCAACAAGAAAGTACGTCCCACTAAGATCAGAAAGGGTGATTTGGTACTTAAGTAGTCGAGGCTGTCGACGACAGATCCGAGAGGAAAGTTCAGACCTTACTGGGAAGGACCTTATATAGTGCAGAAAGTAATGGGAAATGGAGCAGTGAGACTGTCAGACTTGGAAGGAAATGAGTTCACTGAGCCGATCAACGTAGACAGATTGAAGCAGTATTTTGCCTAAAGAAGAGAAGACTCGGCAGAAGGCCTAACCCGACGGGATAAGAAACACATGCATGCATGCATACACGTAACATACCTTGCATTCTCTTCGTTTTTGTTTTGTTTTGTGTTCACAGGTTCGAAGAAGAAAAGAGGAAGCGGGGGAAATGAGCCAATCAAAAGCAACGTCATCGCAATTTCAGATTTGGGGATGAGTCCCAGGGGGCGAGGCCCACATCAGCAGTTTTGGGGATGCGTCACAGGGTTGTAACCCCGTCAGCAACTTCGGGGATGCGTCCCAGGGTTGTTAACCCACGTCATCAGCAGTTTTGGGGATGCGTCCCAAGGGTTGTTAACCCACGTCATCAGCAGTTTTGAGGATGCGTCCCAGGGTTGTAACCCATATCACCAGCAGTTTAGGGATGCGTCCCAGGGTCGAGGCCCCCCACCTTTTGGCAACATTATCGGGATGCGTCCCAGGGTTGAGGCCCCCGTTGTCGGTTGCAGTTATCGGGATGCGTCCCAGGGTCGTTGGCCCCCTGCATCGTTAGTGTTGGGATGCGTCCCAGGGTCGAGACCCACCTTTTTTCAGCGGTATAGCGGGATGCGTCCCAGGGTCGAGCGAGGCCCCCGTTGTCGGTTGTAGCTTTTAGGATGCGTCCCATGATTGAGGTCCACTGCGACATCAACTCAGGTCGAGGCAGCAGGCAAGTCAGATGGCAGCTGGCGAGCCAGGTAAGTGAAAATGCATTGCATAACTTTGATAGGATGGTCACTGTTACACATTACACAAGTCCCATCAAAGTGGGGGCGACTGTAGGCACTGCATTTTGCATAAGTCCCTATGATGAGTCTCATTTGGAGACATTACCTTTTAAGTCACGGAAGTCGCGGGAAACGGACGTCGGAAGAGGAAATTCAGAACGAGCATGTCATCAAATTCATTTCACAAGTTCACTGTTTTTTCATTCGTGCTGCGTTCGTGACCACGTTCGAACGTCAAATAGATTACGGGCGTTCTTGTAGCGTTCGAATCAGCGTTCGAATGACGTCGGTATTTCTGGTTTTGCTGCTAGCCTCACGCAGCCCACCAAAGCCATAAAAACACATCCCAATTATAAAACACATATTTAACACATATGGAATTAAATAAAATATTAATTAAATCATATATCAAATTAAATAAAACATTAAAATCAATCAACCAATTATTTCCTAATCAAGAATATTGTATTCATAACTTAACAAATATTATGCCTAAACAACACAAATAAAATATTGACTTCCTAAATTGAACTAATTTTGTCCCCCCTAAATCTTAGGCTTTCCTTGCATGACACAAATCATATTCCCCATTAATGCAAATTCATTTCCTTGTCAAACAAGGAGTAACCCCTAGCCCCTTGCCTATAAAAGAAACTCAATTCCAACCCTTGAGACCCATAGCCAACTTACGCACACACGGCAAACAAAAATCTCGAATTCACGCCATATACGAGAAAAATCACAGCCCTTAAACACTCTCCATAACCGAAAACATCACCCCCCCAAAACACCCTTGCATTACCGAAATCACAACCCTAAACACCATCCACCAACAGCCCCTAAATCACCTAAACCAGTAACTAGAAAACTGCACTTTTAATCCCTAAAACAACAACCAAAAAACTGCACTTAAAACCTTTAGAAATACCCAAAAACAGTAGCCTAAAACACCAAAAAAAGTGACCAAAATACAGCATAAATACAGTAGCAATACAGCTGCTAATCGGAGTCGAAACAAGCAGCGAATCGGAGTCAAAACAGTGGCTTGAGCAGTGGAACAGCGAGGAAAGGCGTGACCTGTGAACCGGAGGAGTTGCGCGAATTTCCCCCATTTTTCGACGATCGTACACCGTACTTCCGAGAGTCGACACTAAAAAAGGTTAGACCTGAGGGTACTTTTCCTATTATTTACATCTATCTTTTTTATTGTTTTATTCATCTTTGTCGCATGAGAGTCGTTTATTAGTGCATGATTGTGGCCCTTGAATGAATGCAAAATGTGTCGCCTCTGTGGTGATATATGATGAAACCCGACATAAATTTCATAGCCGATTCCGAATGGACGGTAGTATGAACTGTACTCGGGATACAACTCCACGTACCACTTGAGTAAACGGCGCATATTTCGTTTTATGTTGTTTTTGATGTGTTTATTATTCGTTATTTAATTTCTGCATGTTATTCGTTTGCGTAATGATGTGATTGAGCGCAAGGGCTTAGTAAGTTGGATAAAGGTCCCCTATTTTGAGGGGTTTAAAACCCTTTACCACGATACTTTGCCGCACCGGTTGATGTATATTCGGTTGAATGTAAGATGTGTTCAATCGGGAATACGAAGTCCGATATTGTTTCTTTTATTTCTTATATGCATTGTGAGATAAAGCGCATGGCTTAGTAAGTGCGATTAAAGGTCCTCTATTTTGAGAGGTTAAAATCCTTTACCACGATGCTTTGCCGTGCCGGATGACGTATATTCGATTGGATGTGAGATATGTTCAATCGGATACATGAAGTCCGATATCATTGTCTTCACCTTTTTTACATGTATTGTGTTGTTTGTGCATGGGATTAGTAAGTGCGATTAAAGGTCCTCTATTTTGAGAGGTTAAAATCATTTACCACGATGCTTTTCCGCCCCTTTTAGCCCGTTATTATTTATTATGTGTCATCTAGTCATTCGTTCACGTATGTGTCATGTTGTTTACTGCATTTTTGGGGGTCACTGCTGTAACCCCGTTCGAACGCGTTTCAGAACGCCGCACGAACGCATGTTTTCTATCTCAGTTCGTTCGAACGCGTTATCAAACGCTATACGAACGCGAACCTTCTGTTTACCGTTCGAACGCGTTTACGAACGCTACTCGAACGCACATGCATTTTGCCTTATCATGCATCAGGTCTCATTTCCGTTCGAACGCGTTTCCGAACGCCCTACGAACGTGAGCATTCTGTTTCATTTCCGTTCGAACGCGTTTACAAACGCTACTCGAACGCGAACTTTTTGTTTACCGTTCGAACACGGATACGAACTCCGCACGAACGCCCACGGTAAACAGGCCATCTTTCATCACATCTCATGCATGGTTACTCATTTTGTCATTTGCCTTTTTTGATTGTTCATGTTCTCGTTTAGCCATTTATTGTGTGCATAAGATTACATGTTCATTCCCATGATGTATGTTTACACGGTAGTCATCTACTTATGCTTCCACATTCATCCATTCAACATGGTCATGAAGTTATATGCTCGCCATTATTCCTATTTGCTTTCATGCGTGATTGTACAATTATTATCTACTGGCATGCCTATGATGGAATGTAATGTGCTTATAACATTGTATGTTAGCCATATTTATCTTTATGCATGCAAATTCAGACATAGATTATATGCAAATAGGTTGTATGCAAACTTAAAAATGTGTTATATGTGAATTTAGATGAACTTTTTGATGTATGCATGCGAACTTAGGAGTAAATCATCCTTGGAAATATGTTGCTTAGGCTTGGTTAGATTATTGCACAAATCATTTTATTACAAATGGCATAAGTAAGGGACTATTCCGAACCCAACGGTTTGAGCTCTTCCCTTGCGAGGGGTGAGTGCGGCCTTAAATCTTTGTCCCGGTTCACACCGGGTGGCGACTCCATCATTCTCCGGTTTAGTCCCCCGCGGGCTACTCCGTACTCCCAACCAAGCCGCGAGCCTGAGACAGCATGCGTCGCCCAGTTTCTGTGTTCCCACAACAGCTGCCCAGTGTTGCTCACCAGGATTTGCCTGATACCTGCTCGTTTTGCTAAGAGCATAAGAGACATCAGGTCTTGTACATAGCATGGCGTACACGATCGATCTTATTGCTGAAGCATAAGGGATCCTACTCATACGCTCTCTATCTGAAGAAGTATGTGGACATTGCTCCTTAGATAATTTGATTCCATGACAAATAGATAAATTACCTCTTTTGGAATCTTTTCAAAAACTTTATCTATGTACGTATATTGAGAAAGTCCTAACAACCTCTTAGATCTATTACGGTAGATCTTAATGTCGAGGATGTAGGATGCTTCTCCCAAATCTTTCATGGACAAATTCTGAGATAACCATTGCTTGGTGGCTTGCATCATGGGAATATTATTCTCGATGATTAATATGTCATCGACATATAATACAAGAAATACAACAACACTCCCACTACTTTTCTTGTAAACACAAGGCTCGTCTACATTTTTGATGAAGTCAAATTCTTTGATTGTCTCATCAAATTGTATATTCCAACTTCTGGAGGCTTGCTTGAGTCCATAAATGGATCGTTTAAGCTTGCATACTTTATTATGATCATCCTTAGATGCAAACCCCTCAGGTTGTGTCATATAGACTTCCTCTACGAGGCTCCCATTAAGGAAAGCTGTTTTGAAATCCATCTGCCAAATCTCATAATCAAAATGTGCAGCTAGTGCCAGTAAAATTCGAATGGACTTTATCATTGCAACATGCGAGAATGTTTCGTCATAGTCAATTCCTTGGATTTGTCTATAACCTTTCTCCACCAACCTAGCCTTATAGGTTTGGATGTTGCCTTCTGCATCAGTTTTACGCTTGTAATTCCACTTGCAGCCTATGGGTTTTATCCATTCAAGTGCATCTACCAAGTCCTATACTTGATTCTAATACATAGAGTCTCTTTCGGATTTCATGGCCTCAAGCCACTTGATTGAATCAATGTCACACATTGCTTCGTCATAACTGGTGGGATCGTCATTATCAATGACCTGATCATGTTCCTTATCAATATGGAAACCATATCTTTCAGGCTCATATCTTTCCCTACCAGACCTTCTAAGTTCATAACCTTGTGGTTGTTCCGTCACTGCCCTTTTGAGGGGCCTGGGGTTTAGTTCTATGTTAGTTTGTTCTTCTCGTACCTGAACGAGGTCAAGTCTACTCCCACTATATTTCTTGAGAATGAATTCATTCTCTAGAAATTTAGCATTTCATGAGACAAATGTTTTTTTTTCATTTGAGACGTAGAACACGTATGCTCTTGAGTTCAAGTCATATCCTACAAACTTACATTTAACTGCCCTATCATCCAATTTGTTAGTTTGTGTGAGCTTAACATATGTGTCACATCCCCAAACTCTTAGATAATTAAGACTATGACGTTTCCCAGACCATAACTCATATGGAAGGAACTTGGTTTAGTAGTAGTGTTGCAGTTTCTAAAGCAAGACCCCAAAATGAAAGAGGTAGATTCGTGTCTGGCATCATTGATCGGACCATATCTAATAATGTCTGATTTCTCCTTTCGGAGACCCCATTATGATGTGGAGTTCCCGGAGGAGTCTACTGGGAAACAATGCCATTTTCTCTCAAGTAATCTTGAAATGTGTCGCTTAAGTATTCACCACCTCGGTCAGACCTTAGTGACTTAATACTTTTATTAAGCTGGTTTTCTACTTAAGCTTTGAAGTCTTTGAATTTCTCAAAGGCTTCAGATTTGTACCGCATAAGGTACACATACCCATATCGCGAGTGATAATCCATAAAGGTAATGAAGTAGGAGAATCCACCTCTAGCGATGACTGACATTGGTCCGCATACATCAGAGTGTATGAGTTCTAATGTCTCCGCTGGACGCTGTCATTTACCTTTGAAGGGTAATTTGGTCATTTTACCAAGTAAACAAGACTCACAAGTTCCATAAGGTTCATATTTGAAGGGTCTGAAATACCCATCCTTATGTAGCTTAGTTAATCTTGTTTCATTGATATGACCTAAGCGACTGTGCCATAGAAGTGATTCATTGAGATTATTCGAGTTAACGTTGTATATATTAGAGGTTGAACATTCTTTGTTAGTTTGTAAGACATAGATACCATTATTCAAAATACCATCTCCATATTTTATTTCATTGGAATAAATAGAACATTCATTACAACTTATTAGGCATGAAAAGCCTTTATTATATAAAGAAGAAATCGAAATGATGTTCTTTACTGGAGAATGTACATAAACACAATCTTCTAAGTCTAGAACTAAACCATTCGGCAAAACTAATGAATAAGTCCCCACGCACAATGCAGCCAGTTTTGCTCCATTACCCATACGTAAGTCAACCTCCCCATGACGAAGTCTCCTACTGTTTCTCAGGCCCTGCACATTGTTACACAAGTGAGTCCCACAACCGGTGTCAAGCACCCAATGAGAAGGTTCAGAGTTTTAAGAATATAGTTTAATCATATACAACATACCTGAAGCATTGGGCCTCTTGGGTTTCCCTAGCTTCCTTAGCTTTCAAGGATCTGCGGTCTTTCTTCCAATGACCCTTCTTTCACAAAAGAATTATTTTCCATTTCCCTTTTTCTTCTCCAACTTACCATTGGGCTTTAGGTGATCTGGAGCCTTGGCCTTGCCCTTATTTTTCTTTGGGCCTCGTGGCTTCAGGTCCGTACCCGTAAGCATGACGTCGGTTTTAAGCTCTGATTTCAAGTCCTTCTCTGCTTGCTTTATCAGATTGTGCAATTCTGCTAAAGTAGCTTCTTTATTAGACAGATGAAACTGCATAATAAATTTAGAGAAGTCTTTTGGTAAAGACTAAAGAATTAGATCGTGACCTATCTCATGATCCATGATGAACCCAAGGTTGGCCAATTTTTCAATGTGGCCAATCATCTTAAGCACATGTCCACTAACAGATCATTCATTATACCTTGTTTGGAATAAGGCACATGACACTTGGAATCTCACGGTATGAACATAAGTTACATACAACTCCTTCAAGTGAAAGATGATGGTTTGAGCATCCATATCTTCGTGAGCTTTCTGAAGTTCGTCCGACATAGAGCCAAGCATTATGCAAACTGCTTGCTCATCAGCATCGACGTGTTTCTTCCAAGCATCAAATGTATTTTGGTCAGCATCTTCTGCGGGTTCATGGGGAAATGGTCTTTCTAAGAACATAGAAAATATTTTCTTGTCGTAAGACAATTTTAAGGTTTCTAAACCAGTCATTGTAGTTGTCCCCTTTGAGCTTATGCTCATCAAGGATGGAACGAAGTGATATTCTGTTTGCCATTTGAATGTTTGTGAAATATTTTACCCACCTGTTAAGAGAGAATGTTAAAATTAGGAATATGTTTTCATTAATGTTTCATAATAACATGGGCTTTTAATATTATGAAGTTGCTCCCACTCAATTATTTTAAAATTTTAAGCAAATCGCATCAATCCCAATATGATGGATTTCTTGTGGGCAAGGATCCCATTATCATCATTTCACAACTCCGACTAGGGCCGGTCGTTATAAAATACGATAATTAGGTAGGTTCCCAACCAATTTATGATATAAATCACAATTCCTTGATCATTGGGTTGGGCAATCAAACATGCCATAGCTTATGCTAGTCCTTGTGGACACCCAATCTTTGCCACTAAGTTATAAGACCACGCCTAAGGGTCGCTGCGTCTCATGACTCAGAAAAGTCAAACCATTGTCAATAGTACGATTTAGGGATAAATTGGTATTGGTCAGTCTGGTAAAGCCTAGTCCTGCCAATACGGTTTAAGCCCTATGGGTTCTATACTTTAAAATGAGAGGCAAATTTTAGACTTAAATTATTATTGAGGATTTTAGCAAGTTTAAGTGAATAACTGTCAAATGGATTCCTCCAATGAAAATTCCCCAGAGGGAGGGTGAAGCGAACTCTCTTAAATACCCTTACCTCTTAGGCTCTTATTGCCTTGGTGAGAGGAATAAACAATAGATCCTCCAAATTAGTCCAACACTTTAAATATGCTTTAAGGTAAGCTTTGAGTAAATTATTATCTAGATGTCTTCACAGCTTTTCCTTTTGGCTATAAAAAGGTTGTGAGTGAAGGAAGACACCAAATCATTATTGTGGGACACATAAACTGGGCGACGCATGCTGTTCCGGGCTCACGGCCCGGTTGGGAGTACGGAGTAGCCCGCGGGGGACTAAACCGGAGAATAATGGAGTCGCCACCCGGTGTGAACCGGGACAAAGATTTAAGGCCGCACTCACCCCTCGCAAGGGAAGACCTCAAACCGTTGGGTTCGGAATGGTCCCTTACTTATGCCACTTGTAATGATGTGATTTATGCAATAATTTAATCGAATCTAGCAACATAAATTCCCAAGGTATTCTATTTCTAAGTTCACATGCATAAGTACAAGGCTCATATCTAAGTTTGCATATAACCTATGTCCAAATTTGCATGCATAAAGGTAAATTGAAATACGGCAAGCATGGAACTTCATAAGTACATTATATTCATGGATACGGAAATGCAAACAAGTAATAATTATACAAGCATGCATATTAAGAGAGGCAATTAAGCAAATAATGTAAAGAGATAGCTAAAGAGGCAATTAAATGCATAATGTAAAAAGATAACTAGAGAGGCAATCATGCGTTAAAATAAACATGCCATGATGCGATGCAAAAGAAGATAGACAATACAAAAAGCAAATAATGAAATAAAAGGTGCGGCAAAACATCATGGCAAAGGTAGCCCTTAGGCTTTTAACCCCTCGAAATGGAGGACCTTTAATCCAACTTGATAAGCCCATGCGCGATGCAATATGATGCATGAATATGCAAGAATATGACATACAAAAAAGCAAATAACGAAATAAAAGGCGCGGCAAAACGTCGTGGCAAATGTAGCCCTTAGGCTTTTACTCCCTCAAAATGGAGGACCTTTAATCCAACTTGATAAGCCCATGCGCGATGCAATATGATGCATGATTATGCAAGAAGATGACATACAAAAGCAAATAATGAAATAAAAGGCGCGGCAAAGCGTTGTGGCAAAGGTAGCCCTTAGGCTTTTAATCCCTCGAAATGGAGGACCTTTAGACCGTCATACTAAGCCCATACGCATCACATCACAATGCATATAAAATAAATAAGACAAAGATATGGGACTTCGTATGCTCGGTTGAACATATCTCACATCCAACCAAACATACTTTGTCCGGCGCAGTAAAGTATTGGCGTAAATGCAGCCTTTTGGCCTTTTCTTCCCTCAAATGGAAAACCTTTAGACCAACATACTAAGCCATGCGCATTAGAATGCAATACATGCATAAATAGAACAATGATATGCATAAAGTCAATGACATAACAAAAGGCGCGGCAAAACATCGTGGTAAGGTAGCCTTCAGGCATTTTCCCTCGAATAGAGGACCTTTAATCCACCTAGTTAGCCCATGCGCATCACATCACAATGCATAGAAAGTAAAGACAACAATATAGGACTTCGTATGCTCGGATGAAAATTATCTCACATCCAACCAAACATATTTTGTCCGGCGCAGCAAAGTATTGGTGTAAAGATAGCCTTTTGGCCTTTTCTTCCCTCAAATGGAAAACCTTTAGACCAACATATTAAGCACATGCGCACTATATCACAATACAAACAAATAATCGTACGGAAATAAATGGCGGAATATAAAACGCGGATAATAAACAAACAAGATAAAATATATCGAAATATGTGCCGTTTGCCCAAGTGATACGTGGAGTTGTATCCCAAGTACAGACCGCACTAACGTCCATTCGGATTCGGCTATGGAATTTACGTCTGGGTTTCCATCCTATATACCACAAGAGACGACATATTTTCCATTCATTCAATGGCCACAACACATATCAATCAATGACTCTCATGCAAAGAAAATTCAATAAACAATCAAAATATAAATGAAAAATAAATAAGGAAAAGTACCCTCAGGTCTAACCTTTTATCTCGACTCTCGGAAGCACGTTACAAGGCCGTCGGAAGGGCTAAAGCTCCGTAACTTTTCTGGTTCACTGGTTCACGTCTTTTCTTGCTGTTTCGCTGTTTGGGCTACTGTTTTGACTCCGTTTTTCTGCTATTTTTTACTCATTATTTTTGCTGTATAAGGCTACTGTTTTTTGCATTTTTTGGGTGGTTTTCGGAACTGTTTGTGTGTTGTTTTTAGGTGCAGTTCCGGGTTAGTTCGGGGACTGTTTTGGGGTAGTTTCTGGGCATTTTTTAGGGGTGTTTATGCGGAAAACTGGGCAGGCTTTGGGGCTTTATTTGCTTGGTTTGTTCATGTTTCTGATGGCTTCAGACTTTAGCCGTTTGGGTGTATATCTTGACCGTGCGTGGGGCCTGTGTGTGGGTATTGCTTGGTGGCTTCAGTCACAGTTTTGGCTGGTATTTATGGTCGATTTGTGGCTTTGAGAGAGGCAGTAACATGCTGAGTGCGTGCTGTGAGTGGGGCAGCAACGTGAGTGGAGGGTGCTACGTGTCTTGGCCGAGAGCTGTGTGTTTGTTGTGTATGAGAGGCAATGTTGGCGAAGTGTTGAAGGTGGCTTGTGAGGGCAGTGTTGATTTTTGGAGTTGAGGGAGCAAGAGGCTTGTTGCGTGAGGGTTCTTATGTTTGTGAGTTGAGTGCCGTGAGAATGGAGTGAAGGCTTTGAAGGTGGCTGTTTATGGCGTGAATGTTAGTGGACTGTGTGTATACGTGAATGACTAGTGAGTAGAGGCAAGGGGCGTGAATGCTTTTAGGGTTTAATTCTTTTGTTCATGGTCAGGCCGTGATACATGAGGGTGTTAGGGTTTGTTTGCTCTGGAGGGGCTGTGATACGTGAGGGTGTTTTTCGTGTGATGGTCATGGTTGAGTGGCTTATTTGCGTGAAGAGGTGAATGAGGGCAGGCTGCTCAGGGTTTATTCATTGTTTGAAGTGTGTGGCTGAGGGAGATGAGAGGGATTGAAGCCGTGGAGATTAGGGTTTTTGTTATTTGCCGTGAATGTTGAATGAGAGAAGCCAATGGAGAGTTGTGGGTTTTGTGTTATTTTTTATAGTTACAAGCATGAGTTTTTTAAAAAGGAAACAAAATCAAGTAGTAGTATGTGTGTATTTAATTAGATTATTTAGGCAAAATATTTATATTTTTGGTGGGGAATTTCTTTAAATTGGTGAGTGATTTATGTAAATTAGGAAGTGATTTATTTAAATTAGGAATTTAATTTAATTAGATTTTAATTGGATTTAATTTCAATTTAATGGTTTTAATTTAATTTAATTTAATTTGTGACATTTATTTTAAATGTTTTAATTATTTTGGATTGGGCTTGGGTGAGATGGGATTGGTGTGTGTCTTAATGATGGTTTCTTGGGCTAAATGTGCTTTAAAACGGAGGTCCAACAAGTGAGCCCGAAGCTAAACAAGCGAATAAAATCTAACAAAATATCGATTCCTTTCCGACGTTCGTTTCCCGCGACTCCCTCGATTTAAAAGGTAGTGCCTCTAAATGAGACTCATCATATGGACTTACATGCAAAAATGCAGTGCCTACAATTATCTAACTCTAGTAATACCTTTGGTTAAATTAACTTTAGTTTGGAAAGTTTTATTAACGCTTTGGTCCCACCCCACTTGTATCTTTTATAATGTCTTTTATTATAAACAAGTGATTTACATTTATTAGCCTTAAAGGTAATAAATCTCTAAGTTCATCACGAAATAATTACTTAACTAAGGGATAAGCAATACACTCTATATTTCCTTAGAAAGTCTCTAGATGCTTGCACCATAAAATAATCATGAAAATTCTAATCATACATAGAATCATCAAGCATATGAGTTTTAATATGTTGGAATTATTTTAGGCATTAAATAACTTTGATTAATATTTAATTATGATATTGTATTTTATTTTAATCAAATAAATTTACTATTCACATTTTTTTACAGATGCGTGAATTTTAAATATAATTTCACAATTCAAATCTTAACTAAATCATGCAAAACTTGTGCCTAAAAGTAAGTACATGGTGTTAGCTTTCCAACGAACTTTTACACACCAAATTTCGAGTTCAAATGAGAGAGAACTAATCAAAACAAAAACGGCGCTATGATACAACTGTTGGGAAGCGGCCTCGAGTGCGCAGCGAAAAATTAAAAATTATGATGCCGCTATCCCTTTGCCCAATACCTATTTGTTTTTATTATTCTACAAGCCTAGGAATGTTACTATATATTCTAAGCATAAAAACTCATAAAACATGCAAAGAACATAAACTTAAACATACTAACTATCATAAGAACTCTAATTAAAAATAAAGAAAGAAAAAGACTTACTTGAACCGAAGACTCCTCCAGTCCTCCCTCCAATCTACAAGCTTTTCTCGAACTCAGCAAGCTCTTCCACGTTCCAAAGAGCCACCCAAGTGTGTGGCCTCCAATGGTGCACACACCAAAGCCAAAACTCAACGACAAGACTACGCCTTGAGTGCACGGGTATTTTTCCCTTGGTGCTAGCCTAGGCAAATACCTCAAAACTTTTAATTTGAGATTCCTAAAGTCAATTAGACTTAAGGATCCTCAAAATTAGTGGCTTACTCTTAAACTTTAGAGTTGCTCACTTATATAAACCCAATATATGAAAGGTTTTGGTGTACAAATTTGTAAAGAATTCTTTGGGTTTATATAGGTGCTCCAAAGACAACAAAATTAATTAAGAATCCGATGTGGGATAAATGCTAATTTAATATTAGCCATTGGATCTTAATTTAGTGATTTAATGAGATTATAAAACCTAATAAGAGTTTGGGCCGAATTGGAATTCAAAACAAATAAAAAAAAAAAATGAAGCGTCATTCTGAATCTTAATTTAGTGGTTTAATGAGATTATAAAACCCTAATAAGAGTTTGGGGCGAATTGAATTCAAAACAAATAACAAATAACAAATAAAAAAAAAATGAAGCGCCATCTGCGCCCTTTATTTATTTATTATTTATTTATTCCAATTCCCAAAGTGCCTTTATCGTCATTCACAATCCATAAGCCACTATGGAACCTCATAAATGATCTGTTCAATAATTAAACATATTGAACCATTTATGAACAATTCCTACAGCAATCATATATGCTGTTAAATTTGTATTGTGCACTGTTAACCATTGATTTCGACTTTCTTGTGTGTGACCTTTTGGGTTCCCCTCAAGTGGACATGGAATGAATCGTGATAATTTAATCGAACATAAATTATCCTCCGATCAGATGGTCGTTCGATTTTAATGACCAAGGTTGATATCTAGCAACATGCCAATGCCCCCAAATGAGAAGGAAATATATATACCTATTTTGTATGCGATTTACATATGATACGGTCCATCGCCTCACTGTACCCCCACCTTTTGACCTAGGGTACGGAAAGTGTCTACCCATATGGTCAAATGTATGATGCTGATAGTGTCATAAATCGTGTTAATCCAAGAATCTCACATGATTCTTCCGCTGCGGCCACAGTCTCAAGCACTGATCACACATATCAACCCGCGAACTGGAATACTACTCTTATAAGAAAATATTATCCGAGAGAGTGGCGATTCTCTGTTGTATCTTTACAAACTTCATGTGTTTCAACAAATGACCCAATCATACCCTTATGACCGGATCTTTTGAACCGGGGAAGGAGAATGTCAAAGTTATTTGATCCACACATAAGATTGTAAAGACCTCAAGTCTAAGGACTAGTTATACAATCGATACATGAAAGTTCTCACAGACACATGGGATAAACACTCTATATGAAAACTTTCGGCGGTCAGTTCGATGGACACGAGCAACTCATGCATCCATGTGATACACCAAGCGGACGGATCTCCGCTAGTAGCCTATGAGATCGGCTACCCCACTTAAGGGCGGATCATATCATCATGCTAGTCTCTCCGCTTTGTGAATGCACAGATTAGTCACAAAACTATGACTATGAACGTTTGAGAGTAATGATTCTCATAAGGCGTGGATGCCATCATCTTATTACTCCAAGGGCTTTATTACAGTGTTTGACGATTCATATAATTTATGTAAGAACCGTATAATAAAGATTGCCATTTTTATTAAGTAATGGAAAATATTACAAATACATGTACATATAGCCCATCCATAAGTTGGGTATATGGCATATCCCTAATAGAATGGATACTTGGACGGATTTGATCCTAATTCATATGATGTATGTGAATCTTGTTTGTTAGGCAAAATGCCTAAAACACCTTTTAGTGGTAAAGGTGTACGTGCCACCGAGCTGTTAGCCCTCGTTCATAGTGACGTATGCGGGCCCATTTCTAGCCAGGCTAGAGATGGATATGAATACTTCGTAACTTTTACGGATGATGCATCGCGTTATGGTTAGTTGTATCTTATGAAACACAAGTCGGAAACTTTTGAGAAATTCAAAGAGTTTCGACACAAAGTAGAAAAATAGACTGGCAAAAGTATTAAAACATTATGGTCGGACCGTGGTGGAGAATACTAAGCAATGAGTTTCAAGATTACTTAAAATAATATGGTATTCTTTCACAGTGGACTCCTCCCGGAACACCTCAATTGAACGGTGTGTCCAAACGGAGAAACCAAACTTTGTTGGACATGGTAAGGTCAATGATAAGTCACACAGAGCTACCAATTTCCTTCTGGGGATACGCATTGAACAGTGCAATACTTATTTTGAATAAGGTTCCGTCAAAGTCTGTTGGACAGACTCCATATGAGATATGGACAGGAAAGAAACCGGGTTTCTCATTTCTGAAGATTTGGGGATGCTGGGCATATGTTAAACATTTGGATAGTACCAAACTAGAACCCAAATCAGATAAGTGCCTATTTGTAGGTTATCATAGGGAAACCAAAGGATATTATTTCTACAACCCACAAGAGAACAAAATATTTGTTGCTCTTCATGCAGTTTTCCTAGAAAAGGAATTCATGAATGCAGTGGTAAGTGGGAAGAAAGTAGAACTCGATGAAAATTAGAGTGATACTGTTTCTGGCACCGACCCCCTCACGAAACACAAATAGTCCATCAGGGATGAGACTGTTCCACAATCTTCTAATACACAAGAACCGCGTAAGTCGGAGATAGTCAGAAAATAACCTGAGAGGTATGGGTTTCTGATCTCACCTCATGTAGACATTAATATTATTGAGGAAAATGAACCGGCTATGTATGAGGAAGTGATACAATGTATCGACTCCCCTTTATGGCAAGGAGCATGAAGTCCAAAATGGATTCCACGTATACCAACCAAGTTTGGACACTGGTTGATGCACCAGAAGGCATTAAGTTTATTGGTTGTAATGGGTCCTCAAAGAAGACAGACATGGAATGCAACATACAACGTACAAAGCTAGGCTTGTAGCTAAAGGTTATAGTCAACGATATGATGTCGATTACGACGAGACTTTTTCACATGTTGTCATGATTAAATCTATTCGGATAATACTTGCTATTGTTGTATAGTTCGATTATGAATATGACAGATGGACGTTTAAATCGATTTCCTTAACGGAAACCTTTTGGATGATGTTTATATGCAACAACCTGACGGTTTTGTCGTACTAAGACATGCAAACAAGGTTTTCAAGTTAAACATATCCATTTATGGATTAAAGCAAGCATCGCGTTCTTGGAACCAATGTTTTAATGAGATCATAAAAGAATATGGTTTCATTCAAAACGAAGATGATTCTTGTGTATATAAGAAGGTTAGTGGGAGCGCACTGACATTCATTGTCCTATACGTTGATGATGTATTGCTTCTTGGCAATGACATTCCCATGCTACAATCGGTGAAAGCTTGACTTTCATTAAAATTCTCCATGAAAGACCTGGGAGAGGCAGCCTTTATTCTATGAATAAGGATCTATCGGGATAAATCTAGAAAGCTGCTTGGACTCTCCTAGAGCTCGTACATTAATAAAGTGTTGAAGAGATTCAACATGGATCAGTCCAAGATGGGGTTGCTTCTAGTGTCAATCTAAGGACATGTGTCCTAAAACTCAAGATGAGAGAGATGCAATTATTCAGATCCCGTATGCTTCAGCAGTCAGATTGAACATGTACGCCATGATATGTACGTGACCTGATGTCTCATATGTTTTAAGCATGTGCAGTCGCTATCAGGCCGATCCAGGTGATGGTCACTGGATTGCTGTAAAGAACATCTTTAAGTATCTTAGACGAACTAAGGATGCTTTATTAGTCTATGGGGAAGGAGAAATTGAGGTGACTGGGTTCGCCGATGCAAGTTTCCAAACCGATAAAGACGACTGTAAGTCACAATCAGGGTACATATTTTGTTTGAACAATGGAGTAGTGAGCTGGAAATCTTCCAAGCAAGAGACTAATGCCGATTCAACAACAGAAGTGGAATATATTATTGTAACTGAGGAAGCAAAAGAAGCAGTTTGGATCCGTAAATTCCTAATTAGATTAGGAGTAGTTCCGTTAGCAGCTGAGCCCGTACCTTTGTATTGTGACAATAATGGGGCTATCGCACAGGCTAATGAACCACAGTCTCATCAACGATCCATCATGTACTTCGATGATTTCATCTGATTCGTGAGATCATACATTGTGTCGATGTGAAATCGAAAAGATCGCATCAGATGATAACATTGCAGATCCGCTGACGAAAGCTATATCTCAGCAAAAGTTTGAGCGACATGTACATAGTTCAGGTGTTAGATACCTGAGTGATTAGTTATAGGCCAAATGGGAGATTGTTGGACAATTATGACTCACATCATCACTATTTGTAAAAAACAGTGTGTTTTTGTATAAATTAACTATGCGACAAAAGAAAATTGATATTTTATCATTATTGTTATTGGATTACTTGGATATATATAATGATAAAAGTCTATATGGTTAAATCGGATTAATAATATATGAGAAATATTAATCCACGAACGGTTTAATCATTAAATATTCATAGTCGTAGTATTATCGAGACTGGACATCGATAATGCGGAATAGACTAGTATTACACTTGTGCGTGTTATGGAAGCTTAACGACATAGTTCTTATATATTTAGGTATTGGATACTTATGCAAGTGTAATAAGAGATTATGTTAGCCATTGGACCGAGAATAATTTCACTATGGATAGACCCCCTCGGAATCACATTGATAGTATGACTATGTGTCTATGGGAATCCGAATCAGGGTAGGTGTATGTGATCTTTAACCTGAGACTTACATCGCTATTACTTGCGACAATCAGTTTACTTGATATTGGTCGTCTGGAGCTTTAACAGGTTCTGTGTACGACTATATTGGGTTACTGAGAATCGTAGTGTATGGATGTGATGTCAAGATGGGAGTATCACTTCAGTCATATGGAGATGATAGTCACACAGGATAAGGAACTAGTACTCTTAAAAGCTGCAGCTATCGGGAAAGTATGACTAGGTCATGACTTTCGATTACGGAGACTAGTTACTCGGGATCTGATATATGCTTCATACGGGGCAGACACAGAGCCAGCCAAGGCCTAGCATGTGACATCCGTACTGGATCGTATTACGCATTACATTGTTTTACTACGTCTGATACATATTATATTCCTCGGTGAATATTTCTGGAGAATTGGGTAGGCACAGTGCTTGCTAGAAGCCAATTGTAGGCACTACATTTTTACACATAAACCAGATGAGGAGTCTTATTTGGAGACAACTACCTTTTAAGTCACAGAGGTCACGGGAAACGGACGTCGGAAGGGGAAATCAGAATAAACAAGGTTCACTGTTTTCGTTCGTGATGCGTTCGTGTTTACGTTCGAACGTCAAACGGATTGCGGGCGTTCGTGCCGCGTTCGAGGAAGCGTTCGAACGGTGTCGGTAAATCTGGTTTTGCTGCTAGCCTCTCATCCAGCCCAATTAGCCCCCAAAGCCTAAAAACACATCCCAATTTAAATAAATAAATATTAATTAAAACATTAACTAAATAAAATAATAATTAAATTAATTAAATAATTAAATAAAACATATACCAAACATAAAATAAACAATTACCAACTTAAACTAAAATCATGCCTAAATTAAACAAATCACACACTAAATAAATAATCATACCAAGTTAAAATCAATCAACCAATTATATTCCCAATCTAATAAGATACTTACCAATATAAAATATTTGTATTCCTAAACCAAGCCAATCAAATATTCAACCTTCCCTATCTAGCCAAGATTTGTCCCCCCTCAATCTTTGACTTCCCTTAACCAAACCAAATCAAATCCTTTGACTTCCCTTAACCAAACCAAATCAAATCTCTTTCCTTGTCAAGCCCAACCCTTTGCCTATAAAAGAACCATTCACCAACCTTCCCACCTTAGTTGGTCCCCTAGTCCCCTAGTCCCTAACTCATACACACCACACATAAAAATTACAGGAGGAACACACCCAAGGAAAGAATAAGCAAAAGATAAAGAGGAAAAGGCAGCGAAACCACAAGGAAACAATAGCAAAAGACGAAGAAACGACGACTCAAAACAGTAAGACAACGAACGAGAACAGTGAACCAGTGAACCGGGAGAGTTGCGGAGCATCCACCCTTCCGACAATCGGTGTACCGTACATCCGAGAGATGATTTAAAAGGTTAGACCTGAGGGTACCTTTTCATTAGTTTATATTCGTTTTTTTTATTATTATTATTGCATTCTATTCGCATGAGAGTCGTTTATGGAAGCATGTTGTGGCTTGAATGAAATGGAAGAGTGTCGTCTCTTGTGGTATATAGGATGGAAACCCAGACGTAAATTCCGTAGCCGAATCCGAATGGACGGTAGTGCGGTCTGTACATGGGACACAACTCCACGTACCACTTGAGTAAACGGCACCTTCTCTTGTTTGTGTTGCTTTTATGTATTTATTTTTGTCATTTAAATTCTGCATGTTGCTTATTTATGCATGACTCAATCGAGCGCATGGGCTTAGTAAGTGGAATGAAAGATCCCCTATGGGGAGGGGTTAAAGCCCTTTACCACGATGCTTTGCCGCGCCGATTGATGTGTGTTCGGTTGGATGCAAGACACGTTCAATCGGACATACTTAGAATAATATGATTGTCTTTATGTTTGTATGCATGATGTGATGTGATGCGCATGGGCTTAGTATGTTGGTCTAAAGGTCCTCTCTTTGAGAGATCAAGAGCCCCAAAAGGCCACCTTTACGGCAGTACTTCGCCGCGCCCCTTATTTTGTTGTTTATGTATTGCGTCCCATTTCATGCATCAGTTCTGTTCCCGTTCGAACGCGTTTACGAACGCAACTCGAACGCGCATGTATTTTTGCCTTATCACGCATCAGGTCTCATTTCCGTTCGAACGCGTTATCAAACGCCATACGAACGCGAGCATTCTGTTTCATTTCCGTTCGAACGCGTGTACGAACGCTACTCGAACGTGAGCATTCTGTTTTCATTCCGTTCGAACGCGTTTACGAACGCTACTCGAACGTGAGCATTCTGTTTATTTCTGTTCGAACGCGTTTACGAACGCTACACGAACGTGAACACACTGAACTGAGTCTGTCTTATCATATTCATGCATAATTGCCTCTTGGTTGATCTTTCTTGTGTTATATAGCCAACTGTATTATTTGTATTCAAGCATGATTATGTTGTTCTTAGTTCTCCATAACATAGGATTGAAATATGTTCATGAGATTGCCATGTGACGTTGCATGTTGTGATGAACTTGTTGATGTATGCATATGAATTTAGAAGCATGATATTCTTGGAAATAAATGTTATTTAAGCCTGGTTAAATATTATATAAATCCTTTTTATTACAAGTGACATAAGTAAGGGACCATTCTGAACCAACGGTTTGAGGTCTTCCCTTGCGAGGGGTGAGTGCGGCCTTAAATCTTTGTCCCGGTTCACACCGGGTGGCGACTCCATGTTATGTAATCTTCCCATCTAGGCCGCGAGCCTAGGAAGGCGTCGCCCAGGTCCTGTTATCCACAGTCTGGCGACTCCACTGGGGATAGAGAATTGGCCCCGAAATATTGACTTGTGATGTTTGGATTTATGTTTTAATTGACCGTGTCTATAGTGGATAAAGTAAGGGTTTAATCAAAGGCATTTTTAGGCTATGTAATGTTTTGGTGTCTTCCTTCATTCACTACCTTTCTAGAAGGAAAAGCTGTGAAGGCACCTAGATAGCCATCTACTTGTAGCCTATTGTGATGGACTAATTTGGAGGACTCGTTGTTTATTCCTGACAACAAGCGATAAGAGCCTAAGAGGCTTGGGTATTTAAGTGAGCCTCGCTCCACCTTCCCTCTGGGGGATCTACAACGGGAAATCCATTTGACAGTCCGTCACACACCATAGCTCATTGGCACGTACCTTAGTGTAAAAAAGGGTGCGCTCACTTGGTTGCTCGAACCCTGAGTGGGGAGACCTAGTTGTGGGCCATCCTTCGCCGGTGAGCCTTTGTCTATACTCTTACTAACCCACCCATAGACCGGGTTGGCTAAAGTAACAATTATTTCTTGAATATGTGCTTGTGGACCATCCTCATTTGGATTGCAGTTGGACTATTGTCAGAAATGCGGGCTTGCTGGGCCATTTAAACTGGGGCAAGTTCGCACCTTATGACTATTAGGCCAGAAGCTTCTGAAATGTTGATGGGCCACTTTGTAAAAAAAAAAATATATTATGTCATGTTTGCATCATCTTCCTTGTATGCTTGTGTTTGGGAACATCGTCGTTTGGATCCTTTTGGACCATTTGTCATGGGATATGGGCTTGTTGGGCCATTTAAACTGGAACAAGAACACATCTTATGACGATTGGGCCAAAAGGCTTCTAAATAACAGTGGGCCATTTAATGATTGTGTTCGGAAGATTATCATTTGGATTTAGTTGGGCTCTTTGCCATAAGACATGAACTCGTTGGCCATTTAAACTGGGACGGGTTCACTCTTATGACAGTTAGCCCAAAGATTCTAAAATGATACAGGCCGCCGATTTGTGTGAAAATTTCAATTGATTTAGTATGTTATATACATCTTATGCACACGTCATGCATACATACATCATGATAACCCTTGTATTCTGAAAGCCATCATAGATACCCGTTGGTTAGGGAAGAGGACAGACTTGTCAAAAGACCAAGCAGCCACCAGGAGTACCGGCAAAGACAGATAACCCAACGGATAGGAAACCCAATCATGCATGCATGCATACACGTAACATATTTGCATCATCCTTTTTGTGTTTGTTCTGTTTTGTAATAACAGGTTTCAGAGGAGAAAAAGAGAAAGCGTCAAATGCAAGCCAACCAGAAGCAGTAACAGTACAAACAGCAGAGTTTCGGGAATGAATCCCAAGGGATGAATCATAGGGCCGAGGCCCACGTCGTCTGAATTTGGAATGAATCCCAGGGTCGAGGCCACATTCAGTATCAGTCTGGGGGCGAGGCCCATGTCAGTAACAGTTGGGGCGAGGCCCACTTCAGCATCAGTTTTTGTGGGGCGAGGCCCATATCAGTATCAATCTGGGGGGCGAGGCCATATCAGTACATCCAGCGTGGCGAGGCCCATATCAGTAATAGTCTGGGGGCGGGCCCAATCAGCAGTATCAGTCTGGGGGCGAGACCCATATCAGCAGTATCAGTCTGGGGGCGAGGCCCATATCAATATCAGTTTAGGGCGAAAGCCCACATCATTATGCGGCCGAGGCCCACATCAGCAGATTTTGGAATGAATCCAGGGAATGAATCCCAGGGTTGAGGCCCACATCAGCAGAATTTTTAATGAATCCAGGGAATGAATCCCAGGGCCGAGGCCCGCATCAGCAGAATTTTGGGATGAATCCCGAGGGTCGAGGCCCACATCAGCATCAATCTGGGGGCGAGGCCCATGTCAGTAGCAGTTGGGGCCGAGGCCCACTTCAGCAATCAGTTTTGGGGGATGAGTCCCAGGGTCGAGGCCCACATCAAACACAGTTCGGGATGAATCCCGAAGGTCGAGGCCACATCAGCATCAATCTGGGGGCGAGGCCCATGTCAGTAGCAGTTGGGGCCGAGGCCCACTTCAACATCAGTTTTGGGGATGAGTCCCAAGGTCGAGGCCACATCAAACACAGTTTGGGAATGAGTCCCAGGGTCGAGGCCCATATTACATCAGATCAGTTCTGCCAAGAATGGCACTCCGAGAATGGAGATTAGTCCGGGAATGGGCAGTTCAAGATGAACAAGAATGTCGGAATGACTCTCGAGAATGGAGATATAGTCCGGGAATGGGCAGTTCAGAATGAACAAGTCGAAATGACACTCCGAGAATGGAGATATAGTCCAGGAATGGGCATTCAAGAATGAACAAGTCGGAATGACACTCCGAGAATGGAGCAGAGTTCAAGAATGAACAAGCCGGGAATGGCACTCCAAGAATGGAAGCACGGTTCGGAAATGGACCACTCTCATATCAGTAACGGTTCGGAAATGGACCACTCTCTTATCAGCAATGGTTCAGAAATGGACCACTCTCATATCATCAGGCTGGTTCGGAAATGGACTATCTCTCATCAGCAATGTTTCGGAAATGGACCATCATCTCATCACTTGCCGAAAATGGCACTCCGAAAATGGAGCACGGTTCGAAATGGACCATCATCGCAACAGTTGAGAACAGCTCAAAGATGAAGAAAGCCTCATATCAGTATAAGTTTGAACAAAGCTCAAGAGGAAGAAAGCCTCATATCAGTATAGTTTTTGAGAACAAAGCTCAAGGGGAAGAAAGCCTCATGTCAGTATAGTTTGAGAACAAAGCTCAAGGGGAAGAAAGCCTTGTCAGTACAGTTTGAGAACAAAGCCCAGAGGAAGAAAGCCTCATATCATATAAGTTTGAGAACAAAGCTCAAGAGGAGAAAGCCTCATGTCAGTATATTTGAGAACGAAGCTCAAGAGGAATAAAGCCTCATATCAGTATAGTTTGAGAACAAAGCTCAGGGGGAAGAAAGCCTCATGTACAGTTTGAGAACAAAGCTCAAGAGGAAGAAAGCCTCATATCAGTATAGTTTGAGAACAAAGCTCAAGGGGAAGAAAAGCCTCATGTCAGTACAGTTCGGGAATAAGCTCGGGAGGAATAAAGCCTCATCTCAACAGTTCGGGAATAAAGCCCACAGTCCAAACAATCATGGAATGAAGCCCTATCTCTACACAGTCAGCAGTTCGGGAATAAAGCTCGGGAGGAATAAAGCCTCATCTCAACAGTTCGAGAGTAAAGCTCAGGAGGAATAAAGCCTCATCTCAACAGTTCGGGAATAAAGCTCGGGAGGAATAAAGCCTCATCTCAATACAATTCGGGAAGGAAAAAGCCGGGATGGCACTCCAAGAATGGAAGCACGGTTCGGGAATGGACCACTTACAGTAACAGTTCGGGAATGGACACGGTTCGGGAATGGACCACATCACAACACGGTTCGGGAATGAACCAGGGGTCGCAGCACCTCACCACCCAAATCAACTCAACACATGGTGAGTCAAGTGGCAGCTGGCGAGCCAGGTAAGTAGAAATGCATTGCATAACTTTGATAGGATTGTCACTGTTGCACATTACACAAGTCCCATCAAAGTGGGGGCGACTGTAGGCACTACATTTTTACACATAAACCAGATGGGGAGTCTTATTTGGAGACAACTACCTTTTAAGTCACAGAGGTCACGGGAAACGGACGTCGGAAGGGGAAATTCAGAATAAACAAGGTTCACTGTTTTCGTTCGTGATGCGTTCGTGTTTACGTTCGAACGTCAAACGGATTGCGGGCGTTCGTGCCGCGTTCGAGGAAGCGTTCGAACGGTGTCGGTAAATCTGGTTTTGCTGCTAGCCTCTCATCCAGCCCAATTAGCCCCCCAAAGCCCATAAAACACATCCCAATTTAAATAAATAAATATTAATTAAAACATTAACTAAATAAAATAATAATTAAATTAATTAAATAATTAAATAAAACATATACCAAACATAGAATAAACAACATTACCAACTTAAACTAAAAATCATGCCTAAATTAAACAAATCACACACTAAATAAAAATATAATCATACCAAGTTAAAATCAATCAACCAATTATATTCCCAATCTAATAAGATTACCCAAATAAAAATATTTGTATTCCTAAACCAAGCCAATCAAATATTCAACCTTCCCTATCTAGCCAAGATTTGTCCCCCCTCAATCTTTGACTTCCCTTAACCAAACCAAATCAAATCCTTTGACTTCCCTTAACCAAACCAAATCAAATCTCTTTCCTGTCAAGACCCAACCCCTTGCCTATAAAAAGAACCATTCACCAACCTTCTCAACCTTAGTTGGTCCCCTAGTCCCCTAGTCCCTAACTCATACACAACACACATAAAAATTACAGGAGGAACACACCCAAGGAAAGAATAAGCAAAAGATAAAGAGGAAAAGGCAGCGAAACCACAAGGAAACAATAGCAAAAGACGGAGAACGACGACTCAAAACAGTAAGACAACGAACGAGAACAGTGAACCAGTGAACCGGGAGAGTTACGGAGCATCCACCCTTCCGACAATCGTGTACCGTACATCCGAGAGATGATTTAAAAGGTTAGACCTGAGGGTACCTTTTCATTAGTTTATATTCGTTTTTTTTATTATTATTATTGCATTCTATTCGCATGAGAGTCGTTTATGGAAGCATGTTGTGGCTTGAATGAAATGGAAGAGTGTCGTCTCTTGTGGTATATAGGATGGAAACCCAGACGTAAATTCCGTAGCCGAATCCGAATGGACGGTAGTGCGGTCTGTACATGGGACACAACTCCACGTACCACTTGAGTAAACGGCACCTTCTCTTGTTTTGTGTTGCTTTTATGTATTTATTTTTGTCATTTAAATTCTGCATGTTGCTTATTTATGCATGACTCAATCGAGCGCATGGGCTTAGTAAGTGGAATGAAAGATCCCCTATGGGGAGGGGTTAAAGCCCTTTACCACGATGCTTTGCCGCGCCGATTGATGTGTGTTCGGTTGGATGCAAGACACGTTCAATCGGACATACTTAGAATAATATGATTGTCTTTATGTTGTATGCATGATGTGATGTGATGCGCATGGGCTTAGTATGTTGGTCTAAAGGTCCTCTCTTTGAGAGATCAAGAGCCCCAAAAGGCCACCTTTACGGCAGTACTTCGCCGCGCCCCTTATTTGTTGTTTATGTATTGCGTCCCATTTCATGCATCAGTTCTGTTCCCGTTCGAACGCGTTTACGAACGCAACTCGAACGCGCATGTATTTTTGCCTTATCACGCATCAGGTCTCATTTCCGTTCGAACGCGTTATCAAACGCCATACGAACGCGAGCATTCTGTTTCATTTCCGTTCGAACGCGTGTACGAACGCTACTCGAACGTGAGCATTCTGTTTCATTTCCGTTCGAACGCGTTTACGAACGCTACTCGAACGTGAGCATTCTGTTTCATTTCTGTTCGAACGCGTTTACGAACGCTACACGAACGTGAAACACACTGAACTGAGTCTGTCTTATCATATTCATGCATAATTGCCTCTTGGTTGATCTTTCTTGTGTTATATAGCCAACTGTATTATTTGTATTCAAGCATGATTATGTTGTTCTTAGTTCTCCATAACATAGGATTGAAATATGTTCATGAGATTGCCATGTGACGTTGCATGTTGTGATGAACTTGTTGATGTATGCATATGAATTTAGAAGCATGATATTCTTGGAAATAAATGTTATTTAAGCCTGGTTAAATTATTATATAAATCCTTTTATTACAAGTGACATAAGTAAGGGACCATTCCGAACCCAACGGTTTGAGGTCTTCCCTTGCGAGGGGTGAGTGCGGCCTTAAATCTTTGTCCCGGTTCACACCGGGTGGCGACTCCATGTTATGTAATTCTTCCCATCTAGGCCGCGAGCCTAGGAACGGCGTCGCCCAGGTCCTGTTGTCCACACCAATCATGTCTTGTAAATCGGTGAGAATATGGTACGGGGTACGCACATGTTCGGACAGTCCGAAAACCATATTTACTGCCAACATATCCATGAATCTCTTGGGTCGCTTCCCAAAGATTCACCAATAACATTTGACTCGAATAGAATTAATTTGGGATTAATTATGAGAGAGAATTAATCTAGGATTAATTGCGGCAAGAATTAATCTGGGATTAAATTCGTATAGAAGAGAGAACGCGATTAATTTGGAATTAATCGATATAAAAAATTTAATAGTTAAATTGGATTTTTCTTTAATTTATTTATTTGGGGCTAAAATAATATATCCGATATATTAATTGAAATTGGATTTCAATACGAAATTATAATTGGATTTTAATTTGGGCGAACGAATTAATTTAGAAATAATTCGAAAGCGACTATCGTATAATTTTATGAGGCATAATTATTTAATTAAATTGGATTTAATTATGTCGCGACGATAAATTCATTTAATTCGGAATTAAACGAACTCGGGCCCAAGTCTAGTGTGTTGTAGAAGCCAACTAAATTTGGAATTTAAAAGTGGTGGGACCACTTGACTTACATCAATTATCTAGAATTGATGGAAGTAGTTGGCATTAATAAATTGGATTCATTTAACACACACACACACCAACTTTTGGATAACACTATTCACTCTCCTTCTTTCTTTGAGATTGTTGAATTCTTCTTCTCTCATTAGGGAAATTTTTGCTTCAAAATTTTCTTAAAGCTAGCACTTGGAGAGTCAAATGACGTGTTAGGGAAACTCACTCAAGGCATAACAACACAATCAAAAGCTTGGAGCTTCATCCTACAAAGGAAATTTTTGAAATTTCTCCCAAAATCAATGTAAGTATTTCCGCAACTTTATTTAATTAATTCACACTTAAAATCATGTTTAGGATCTTGGAAGCATGTCTTAGAGACTAACATGTGTATATAAAGCAACCAGAGGGATTTGTTAGCAAAGAGTTCCCCTCCCATGTTTGCAAACTCACAAAGACTCTTTATGGCTTGAAACAAGTCCCCAAAGCATGGTATGATCAACTTAAGAGTTCCTTAGTGAACTGGGGATTTTATGCTTCCAAGTCAGACACATCTCTGTTTATCAAACATGTGGGAGAGCATCTTCTCATTATCATGATATATGTTAATGATATTTTGGTTACATGTTCAAATCATAAGCTTACTGATGCTGCTATTACACAGTTGAGTACAACTTATGCTTTGAAAGATTTTGGTGAGTTCAATTACTTCGTTGGTTTAGAAGTTACACTTACACCTTCTATTGAAGGTTTACACTTATCACAGACCAAATATATAGGGGATATTCTGCAAAAGGCCACCATGTTAGACTGTAAAAGTGTTGGTTAAATGCCCTAGATCCAATAGGGATAAATATGTAATTTTATATTATTGCGTCGATTAATAAAATTTGGCAAATTATTTATAAGTATTGTCCATAAGTAATTTTGACTACTTGTAAAATAAAAGTCCTTAAAATGATGTTTAAATGAATTAAAGTAAGTTTAATTTATGAGATCCAGTCATTCTTAAATATTCCCGATCGTAGGATTATCAACACAGGACATTGATAGATCCAGTTTAGATCGGCATATGTTATGTATGCTTCCTTATCGAAGGAATGTAACTAATCTCATAAGCTACTAGTGAAGATGTTCACTTAGTCTAACATATGGATGCTTGTTGGAGAACAAATACATCGAACTGACCCGCTTGAGAATCTATATGGAGTGTTATCCACATGTCTATGGGGTTTCTCTTTGTAACGATAGTATGAATGATCCTTAGACTTGAGATCTCCATGACATCTTGTATGTGGATCATATATGCTTTGACATTACACCTCTGTAGTCCATAGTGAGATTGCGTATAGGTTAATGATTGAGCCATATGAAAAACGTACGAAGATAGTGAGTGATCAATAAAGGATTCGCCGCTATGGATAACATAGAGTCGATATCCCAAGAGGCGTAATTTGACATAAGTGATAATATAAGTCCATGACCATGGCGAGTTCTGAAATGAGTTTCAGAAACTATATATATATTATCAGCTTAAGTCAATGTTCTAATAGCCATGATTTAATAGAGTAGACATTTTTCATACTCTAGAATCGTTGGCGGGATATGTATGAGGCGAAATGATTGAATCATACGGTAATCGTATACGAAATAGGTTTCACTAAAGTTAGTATTCTTTCTTAATTGTGGGTCATGATACATTGATAGATGCCGCTCTTGATCTATGGAAATTAGTTTCTTAATCAAAGAGTTAATTGATAATAAATTAATTAGATTAATTTATCGAGACTTATGCAGTCTATAACTATCTCCATTGCCAACATAAGAAAGAACCTAATGGGTCACACACTTTAAAGTATTGATGAGTTAATGATAAATTATGTAGATTTAAGTTTTAGGACTTAAATGTTAAGTTCTTAAACTTTGGGGTAAATTCATAATTTTAGAATTATGGATAAAATGGAATTCTGGAAATTGTAGGACCAACGTGCAAATCTGGAATTAGGGGCAGTTTCATAATTTCCAAAAATTGCAAGGGTCATTTTGTAATTTCCAAAAGTATAAGGGCTGAAATATAATTTAGCAAATAATTTGTATTAAATTATAATTTCAGATTTATAGTATTCTAATTTGATTAGAATTGAAAATTTTATTAATTAATTAAATTAAATTAAATTAAATAGGATAATGATTGTTTATTTAGGATGGATTAAAATTCATATTTTAATAGGATTAAATCTTATCCTATTAATTCTAATTTGATTGAAATTAAAACAACTCAAATCAAAAGCCTATAAATTAACCCTTTTGCCATTAACAACTACAGAACAAATTGAAACAAATTGAAGCAAAATTTGAAAAGGAATTTACGTGAGAGGTAAGAAATAAAAAAAGGAAAATTTTGATTTTTCTTTAAACAAAATTTCTTTTATTCCCAATATTTCATAAACCCCAAAACAAGTCTCTTTTCTTAAGTTAGCACCAAAGAAAAGACACTTGCATAATATTGGATTTGAAAAATCCAAAATCCTTAACTCTCTGCTTTGTGTGGATACCGTTGGAGGCCAAACGTGTGGATGGCTCTGAAGAATTTACGAGGAACGGTACGAGGATTACTTAAAGGTTTAAGGTATGTTTTTATTTATGTTTTATAAATAAATATTATCATGAAGCATGAAAAATAATTATGATATTGGATTGAAATTTATATTTAAAATTGAAATATTTAATTTTCCGCCGCATATCGTAGGCTAGATTTCAAACAAAAAGGGTACACTACCCCAATGAGCTCCATAGAAAAACTTTACAAGGACAAAGATGAAGCATTTGAAAATCCAACTCTCTATAGAAGTATCATTGGCTCATTACAATATGCAGTTCTTACTAGGCCAGAGATTGCCTTTTTTGTCAACATGCTAAGTCAGTTTTTAGCAGCCCCAATGAAGTTTCACTGGCAAGCTTGCAAAAGAGTTCTCAAATATCTTCAAAAGTACAACACATTATGGTCTTCAGTTTTATCATTAGGGACCTCTGCCTTAACTGCATATTCAGATGCTGACTGAGGAGCTGATCCTGATGAGTGATGACAGAACGATCTATATGGGGGTAATGTGTCTATCTTGGTGATAATCTAATCTCCCGGTCCTCCAAAAAATAGCATATTGTTTCACGCTCTACTGCTGAGTCAGAATATAGAACACTAACCTCAACAGTCTCTGAAGTATTATGGATCACTTATTTGCTCCAAGAGCTTCATGTCTCTACCGTTCAGACTCCCCTAATCCACTGTGACAATAAGAGTGCATAGGATTTAGCCTCTAATCCCAAGTATCACTCTCGTACTAAAACACAGAACTAGACTTGCATTTCATTAGAGAACACATTGCCAAAAAGGAGATTACAGTTCAGCATGTTCCCAATGCTGAGCAACTTGCTGATATCCTCACGAAACCTTTGACTATATAGATCACTTTCTATTCATGCGATCCAAGCTGAATGTTCTCCCATGACCATCAGCTTGAGGGGGATGTTGAGAATATTAGCACCGTTGATGATGTTGAATACTTTGATGTGTCTGCTGTGCTTAATCCTCTGCTGAGTATGTGGTGGTTAATTAGTTTGAAATGTAACTAACTTTCCCGCCTCTTTGCCACTGATTTTCCCGCTTTTTGTAACTGATTTTGTTAAGCACGTGTAAACCATGTGAGCATGCTTAGAGCTGAATATAAATAAGCTGACAGCCTCTGTAAACATTTTCTTAATGAGAAGCTAAATAATCTTCTCCTCTAGAGAACTTTCTCATTCATTTTTCTCACTAACCAAACACCATTTATCAGTCAAAATCAGACTTCAATTAGTTACAGGCAGTTCCAGCTCAGTTGAGGTTGCTACCATTCACATTTTTAAGTGCATCAGAAAAAAATCATTGGTTCAGTTACCACAACCACTGACTTTGTGGTGTGGTCTCAAGGGGCTTGGTGGTGTAGGGTTCAGGATTTCACCTTGAGATCATGGGTTCGAATCCAGTGAGTGTGTTTCTTGTAAGAGCCTGGGATAACCGGAGGTTTTACCCGCTTCGCTTAACCCGGAAGAGATGGTTTGGCGGTGGGGTTTCCAACGATTTCAAAAAAAAAAAAAAAAAAAACCCTCAGGACTTTGTGACCTTGACACAACACATAACTTGCAAGTAATTCAGCTAAAACATGAATTTTACATTTCATAATTCCATTATAAGCTCATTTGCTGATCTCTTAGTCTCTTAGCACATACACAATACTCTAAAGAAAATTAAACAATAGGAGTTTCAATGAATCATAACCACAATTTCTAAAATAAATGTGTGCAGTATTCCATATGGATACAATGTCTTGCTGTTGCATAAATGAGGCAAAAGATACAGACTAAGATAATTAAAACAAATCAAATACCTGAAGTTCCAGCCAAAAATAGTAATACTACCCCTTAGTCTCACCAAGTTCAACATCTTTAATGGGCGTGTTTTCTACACCATCCTTCAAAAGTCTGATTTCCTCTTCTGTAAGGCTGTTCTTCGATTGGGGTGAAATCTTTGCATTCCTATGTTTTTCAGCCTCTACAGCCCAACTATATATTACCATACCAACAACAGCAAGAATCATCCCACTTATATTCTTGAAAGTCAGTGCAGAATCAAAGAGCAGCCATCCCAATGTGAGAACACAAACTGTTTTCATGTGACCTAAAACCTGGAATGAAGTTGCTGAAAATCGCCCAATGCAGAGGTACTGACTCACATTGCAGAACACGGCTAGTGCACATGAAAGAAATATAAAAAACTGCGCATATTTAAACCAGTCATTAGATAAAAGTTAAAATAAGTCTTTCCTGCGAATGGATGCATACAGAAACCAGGAGACTAGTGAGTGAAGACAGAGAAAAAAAAAAGGGAAAACTCACAATGCCCCCAGAAGTCATCTTATAGGTTGTTATAAATTTGCCATTAAGGAAGTAATCGACAAACGGACCAAGAACAAGGAGAGAGAGGGCTTGAATTGGAGCTGTCTTACTCAGCAATTCAAATGAGCCAATTGAATACTTCTTCTGTAAGGAACCTATTGTCTGCACATCAGAAAATGAGAAATAACTAAACTTTGACTAGGGCTATGGAAGCTGAGATAAATACATTCAATGAGTATTCTTAACATATTTTAGTGTAGCCTCTTTGCAATCATATCCAGTTCTCATTTTAGAGGTTTTTCCCTAGCAAAGTGAAACAAAGAAAAACACCAACGGCCAGGGCATCAGTCAAGTACATAGGGTATTACTTGTTTTATGGTGTCATGACCTAAGTACCTAATCAGGAAATCATAAGACAACACATCAACTAAAGAATTTCACAAAAAGTTTCAAGTAATTTGAAGTAATTTTGAACTGAAGATTGACCTTCAAATTCAAACATTTTGAGTTATCTAAAGAATACAATATGCATCTGCAAACAAAGTCAACAAATGCTAGGAGAAATTTTATCATACATGTTTCATTCAGAACTGTGAAAATGCAGCAGCTCCATCATGTTTTAGTTTATTTCCCATCTTCAATCTTTGTCAAATTATTCTTGATAAAGATGTAAAATCTATGAAATAGGAATCTGTTCAAATGAACAAAAACTAGCTTAGTTTATAATATTTATTGTTTGAAATGTTTAGAATCAATTAGGAATCCCTGTTTGATTTGGTTAGTTTCGTTTTGTCAGTTTTTAGTTTTGAATATTTTGCCCACTCCTAGTCTCTTGGAAAAACTCGAACAGCCATCACATCACAGCAGTTGTCATGTAAGTTAAAACTATATTGACTTGGAAAAGTAAATTACACTTAAAGCAATTTCCAATATGATGTACCATTTATCCATGCATATTATAAGGAATATGAGTTTCATAAAGGGATGCAAAATAGAGGAAAATAATTCATGTAACCGTCCCCAATTTGTTAGGGATTAATGTCTAGATGACTAAGCAATGCTGAGGTATCATTCATCAGGAAAGAAATAGACTTTGGTCATACATATCTTCAGTCACAAATATAACAGTTGCAGTGGTAGATCCCATGATGAAATACTTTTCACTCATAAGAACTGTATATTTATTATTTACAAAACATTTGTGTTGGGAAGGCCCAGCGCACAAGGCTTCCCACACTGTGGGCTCTGAGGAGGATTCAATGTGTTCACAGCCTTACCCTTGCTTCTTCTTTTTTTTTGTGCAAAGAGGCTATTTCCGTGACTCGAACCTGTGACCTCCAGGTCACAATGGAGTAACCTTACCATTACACCAAGGCTCATCCTCTTACAAACATTTATGTTGATTAGATTATAATATAAATTCACTAGCAAAACCAAGATTACTGTACTTCTCATAGTTCAATAATAATAGAGTCAATCAGTCAATCTTGTATCATTTTACAAATGTATTGAATGAAAACTGAGTATTACTTGATGGCAACTACAAAAGATTAAGAATGGAACAATCGAACAAGGACTATAACAAAAACAATGAGACTTATAATCAGGATTATGAAATAGGATCTCAAAGAGACTGCATATAATGAGATCTAGTACAAAGCGAGCAGATAGAATAACAGAAATACTCACAATTTGCTGCAAAGACGTAGAGAGGACAGCTACACAGGCGCACAGAAAACCTTTGGCATTAACTTTGACATCAGTGACTGTGCAAACACCCACGCCAATAACCACAACCAGAACAGCCATTTTCACTTCTTTCGAATAGTGTTTGTTGTGAAGGATCCATTCCAGGACACAAACCACTGGGATCATGCTAAGTTTGGAGATCTGTGGAAAACAGAAAGATTTAAATAACATGTAGTGCTAAACTGTTAATGATGGTGGTAACTCTGTATTAATCCTACAAGAATATTAATAACCTCCAAAAACACAAGTAATCATAAATTGCAGTTAATATTAATAACGAACAGAAAACAAACGACATACTTGGTAGAAACCAACAGAATTGAGCATAAGACTGAAGTTCATGCCAGAAATAGACATATTGGCGACAATTGAGAACCAGAGGAGCTCCCACAGAGGCACATGCTTGGATGCCGATAATCCAGTAGCATTAGACACCAAACCAACCAAAGCCGTAACAGCAAAGTGGAACCCCGTTAAAGTTGTTGCTGCAAATTGAAGGAATAAATTATTAATACAACCAAGTGTTTGTAGATTATCCTCATGTTAAATCGATAGTCTGCATTGCAATTATCATTAACAAAAATTATGGTAAAATAAATTAATCTTGTGGATCAGTGAAGAGGAAAGATAAAAATTGTTGAAATTTATGAAAAAAAAAAGTCTAAATAATAGAAAAATAAGATCAGATCGGAGACAGACCAAAGCTGAAAGCGTAACCGGAGGAGGACATGAGCTGCTTGTTGGCCATGATAATTCCGACGGAGCTTATGACGTTCATGGCCCAGGCTCCCATATCTGAAACCGCCGACGATTTCTTCTCGGTCTCCATCTCTAATTCTTGTGAGAGATCTCAAATACACGGCTATGCTATTGCTAGAATATGGAATTTGAAATTTTATTCTCTTGATTTGTTCTCGCGCCGCGTGTCTCTATTGAATGAGATGTGTAAATTTTATGATGTAATGTGGATGCACATGAATTAAATTTGGGGGAAATTTTGACGCTGAATGTATTAATGAAAATCTGGAATAGAAAATAAAAAGGGAAAAAGATGAGATCTGAACTGGACTCTTGTTCTTGTGTTGTGTAACACGTTTTATGGATTGGATTGGCCGCGGAAGGAAGGAAGGCACAGGCAGGATGGAAGTTACAGCTCCATATCCCAAATGCCACCCTTCGCTTTGCCTTCTTCTTCACTGTGCTCTGTCTCTTTCACCCCTCAATTTCCCGTTATAGATTTGTGTTAGATCTACACATTCTTTTCTTCTTCCACCCTTTTTCACAACTTTCCAATTTCATATTATTTTTGTACTTTATTTTTTTACCAAAATAAAACCTTCGCTTAGACCCTTTTTTCCCCTTCAAATTTGCACTTTCGTTCATGTTTTATGTTCAATTTTTTTTGTTTTAAATAAGATTTTATAATCCGTTAATTGTTATTGTTTTTTAAATCACTCCGTTAAATTAATAGGAGTTTCCAATACCTGACCTCATCCGTTTAATGAAGTACATGGTTGTCTTAATACGATAGAACCTTTTTTTAATAATATTTTATATAAAAATAACTTATCCCAACTTGAACCAGTTATAAATAAGAATAAACCCTATATTATAATAAATTTTAATTTTTTTGGTCTCCTTAACAAACTTACCTCTGTATAATAATAATTATTTACATATTTCAAAAAGTATGTGCCATGTTACATTAAAATTTTAAAATGAAATAAAATATTTAACATTACAGATTTAAACTTTTAATTGAATTTGATAATATCTATTTATTAGTTATTAATATAGTGCATCCTATAACTTTAAATCACTTGAACTAAAAAATAATTAAACAAAATAATATTTTTTATTACTAAATCGCTATTTAATTATAACATCCCTTTAGGAATAAAATTAGATCGGCTCCAACAATATCATTAAATAAATTACTCTACTATAGTTAATGTTGATGGTGGTTTTTCAGCCTCGAGGAAATTCAAGTACCGAGGAGGAATAGAGTGGAGACTACAGTCAAAAGCGGATCGTAAATGCTCCAGGGCTCGAAGTGAGATTGGTCAGATTGAGAGATCCGACATCATAGCAGATAAGTTCTCCCGAGAGCAGAGGCCGGTGAGGAGGAAGCAAGTGATGATACCGACCCGACTTGGTGAAAGAGTTGGGCAGAGCTTTGAAGAGTATCATTCACCTCGGGAACCCGATCCGACGGTGTGACAGCAGACCGACTTGTCCTGAGGTCATATGACGTGTGCCCTTACTGGAAGATGTGCTTCTAGAGGTCTAGGTCATATGACGTATGCCATATTTATGAGTTTGGGCTTCTAGAAGACTGATGATGACATAAATTGATCAACGACTCTCATTGGAGGAAGACTCTGCCGGTTAGTCATGGGACGAAACAGTACCAGAGCAGTTGAATCATAGGCTATCGCATCAACAAAGTGTATACCAGTGGTTAAAAGGTTGTAATGACGGGCTTTTGCTGATAGAGGATGTTGAACCCAGTGCCAGTACAGCTGTTTATTGAGTGGTTAGGGAAAGCAGCATGGGGGCAATGATGGCCTGGTGACGACGGCTGACATCATGGGTTGGTAAAATAGTGGATTTGAGAGCTTTTATAAAGGGGTTGAAGTATCAGATTTAAGGGTTAGCAAATTTTGTATCTTACAGCTTCTAGAGAAACTGAGAATTGAAGAGTTTGTGATAGAGAGAGAAAACATGTCAGCACCCGACCACTTGAGAAATTTGTATCGGACTTGTTGTAAGACTCGGAGTGTTTTTTTTCGTATCCTTATATTCTCTCATCCCCACTTGTAGGTCGGGTCAGTCTTGACCCTGAGGAGGAATAAAATACACCATCTTTCTCCCATTGACGTAAGTTGAAATCACTCTCCATCTAACCACGAAAATCATTGTCTCTGTGTTTTTCTTGTCTTCTTACTAAATTTGTTTTTGGTTCCCTACTAACCAAACAAATTCATTGTTAAGTGAGGTTCATTCGAGTGGTTAATTTCCTATATTACCCTTAAAATGAAAAACAACCGTTAACAATTAATAACATTAGGAAATTTATTAATTAAACAATAATATTCCTTTGTTGACAACAACTAACGTTCCCAGTTTCACCTGCGTGACCGCTCCGTTTCTATCAGGATTCATACCTTCAAATTTCAATTCCATCACGATTTGAACATGTGGCACACTTTGTGATGCTAGTGCTTCCCTCATGATGGCAGGAAAACCAGAATTTATCGCAAATACATACCAGGTGGGCATGTTTAAGATCCTTTTGTGGTAATAATAATAATAATAATAGGGTTATTTATGTTTTATTATTAAATTTATTTTAAAATAAGAATTAGATACTGCAAATTTTAAAACATCATATTTTACTACCAAATTTATAATAAAATAACATTTTATTACTTTTCCATTAAAATATTAATTAATCATTACATTTTAACACTAAAGTCGACTAAGTCAACTAACGAAAAAATAATAAAATATTAGATTTTATATAACTTAAGTAAGAAAAATTGTATTATAAATTTAACAATAAAATATAATATTTCAAAATTAACAATATCGAATCGATTTTGTCTCCGAAGTAATGTAAATAACCCATAATAATATTCAAAGGCCCAATTCTTTATTGGGCTGACATGAGATTCTTTCTGTTGTTGCCCGCCCAACAAATATCAAGTCATTTACATACATAACATAAACACAATAATAATATTAACATAATGACGAAATAGGTTATATTCAACAACTAAAACAACCACCTTTTTAAAAAACAACTAAAACAAAATGTAAAGATGTTTTTTTTGCTTTATGAATTTCCCTTTCACCCGAATAAATCGCATTTCTAACGGCATCCTTTATTTTGAAACAAACGAAGACATTATCATAAAATAGCTCAGTTGGCAAATTACATCAGGATATCATCAAAAGCATGCATGAAACCACACACAAAAAAAAAAAAAAACACATTAAGCAAAGACTTTAATCTAAATAAATGTACACCAGTGAGTGTGACTGAAACATATTAATACACACACCAAGCAAAATCAATGCAAAGGGATACACCACTCAATTCAAATGATGACTAGGCAGCCGATGGAAGCCCAGTTGGATTCAATAGAAAGAACTATCTTCTACAATACCACCCCTTCTATTTATGCATACCTGCGGATATATCTTGAATAAAATACACTAATCCTACCAATTCGCAGTGGGTTGCACTTTCAACATCATCTACTGGTACATATTAATCCAACAAATACAAGCTTGAGTCCCTTCACCTACTGCACCCATAAACTTATACACATAAAAGATATATTCAGCAAACATGGCTCACTGGATCGAATTATTCATCCTCATTTGTTGCCTGTGGAAGAATGTCTTTGAGCACCAGGTGGTGCTGTCGGTCTTGGGAAATCATGACCAAACTGGGCATCTGAGAAGTTGGGGGCTTCCACATATGGGCTCTATCGTCCGATGTGGGGGAAATAGAGGGAAAATAAATATAAAATGAGATGAGAAATAGAAAGTTAATATACAGGAATACAGGAAGCAGTTTAATTGCCTCTAAACTCCACACATGGGCATTTGATTTATTTAGAATACAACATGCATTTTATTGAGACCAAAAAAAAAAAATCTAAGTTAACTCTGTGAAAAAAAAAATTATTTGTTTACTTTATTTCCTTATCTACCAGATACTGTGCTATAGTTTAGGAGTTAAATGTCATTATTCTGTTTATTTCTTTTTCTTATCCTGTTTTTTGGCCTGTTTGTATCAATAAAACTTATCAGAGAACTATTTTTCTTTTCTTCTCTGTCAACATGGTATCATAGCATAACTCTAGAATTGAAATTCAAAATGGTCTACACAGCCATTACTGGATCTATCCATGGTGGGTCCTCGTCTAAAAACACTCAACAAACAGCCCCACCTATTACTAACACCTCAAATGACAACAACTCTCTTCAATTAACCCAGCATAAACTCAATGGAGCTAATTTCCTGGATGGTCACAATCAGTTGTATTGGTGATTCAAGGCAACAATAGAATCGACTACCTGATAGGTGCAACAAAAGCTCCAGAAGAGGGAGAGAGGCTTTAAAACCTAGATTTCAGAAAATTATATTGTGATGGCATGGCTAATGGAACCTAAGATCAGTCGGCCCTATTTATTCTACAAAACGGCGAAGGAGATTTGGGATATGGTCCAAGAAATTTACTCTGATTCTGAGAATTCTTCTCAATTTTTTGAAATCAGATCAACCCTCAAAGATACAAAACAAGATGGCTTAAGGTACAAATAGATGCTCGAAAAAGAAAGGATATTTAATTTCCTTTATGGTCTGAATAAGGAGTTGGATGAAGTACGAGGTCAGACGCTTGAAAAAAGCCTCTACTAAGCATAAGAGAGGCATTTGCTGAAGTAAGAAGGGAGGAGAGTCGGAAACGGGTCATGATGGGTGAAGTGAAAGAACCTACACAAGAGAACCTGCCACAAAACTCTGCTCTCGTCTCCAAGAGTCATTTTTATGGGGATCAGGGAGAAAATCGCAGAAATGATCGGCCTTGGAGTGATTACTTTCAAGGCCCAACTCAGACTAAAGATTCTGTTAGACTATCCATTACTAAGATCTATCAAAGGAGAACAAGGCAGGTACTTACTAACGGGCAGGAAAAGGGAAATTAAGAGCAACAAAAAAGGAGTCTTTTAGTTAAGAATCAAGTGGGGCCCAGGCAGTTGGATGAGGTGGCTGTGAACACGTGCATAGGGAGGCATCATGATGGATTGGCTGGCGCAAAACGTAACAGGTGTGAAGGGAGCTGAACGCCAAGATTATGGAGCCTTCCTCTTATTGAGGCTCT